>NW_021027428.1:436333-468751 GCF_004153795.1 Camellia sinensis
TGGCCAGATAAGCTGCCATTTGCTCTGTGGGGGTACCGGACTTCAATCAGAACTTCTATTGGGGCGACTCCGTATTCATTAGTTTATGGGATAGAGGCCGTTCTGCTTATTGAAATTGAGGTTCCGTCTTTGCAAGTGCTGGCTGAGTGTCAGATAGCCGAAGCAGATTGGCAACAGAATAGATTTGAATAACTCATGCTTTTTGACGAGCGTAGACTGAAAGCACTGTACCATGTTCAAGGATATCAGCGCAGAATTGTCAGGGCTTTTAACAAGAAAGTTAAGTCCAAAAATCTAAAAAAAGGAGATTTGGTGCTCAAGGACAATCGAGCTCCCGTCCACGACCCAAGGGGCAAGTTCAGACCCAATTGGACTGGTCCCTACATCATCAAGTCAATCTGGTCAGGTGGAGTTGTGGTTCTAATGGACCTAGATGGCTTGGAGTTCTCGCAACCGATCAACATGGACAAGTTGAAGAAATATTACCCCTGAGAGGCTCGCTAGGCCGAAAACCCGAAAGGGCGACCTAGGCAAAAGTTAGAGCATTGAAAATTGGAAAATATAAAAACTAAGCTCGCAAGGTTGAAAACCCGCAAAGGGCGGCCTTGGCAAAAGTTAGAGCGTAAAAGGAGAGTGAAAATACTCGAGTGAACCTAAGCCTGAACTACGTAAGGCTTGATTTCCATCTTTGGGATACGTAGGCAACTTCATCCTGAAGTTCAGCCATAAACTTTTCCCCGATCAACTTTGTCCATTTGATCATCTCGGTCATCTTTGTCTATTCAGCACTCAAGAATTCGATTATGATCTCCGGTGCAGTGCTTTTCAGATTAGGGGCAACTTTCCGTTGCTGTGCGGTGCCGCGGTACTCTTCAGACTAGGGGCAACTTTCCAGTTGTAGGGATCTGGAGTTGTGCATCTCAGTGACAAATTTCAGGCATGTCCAGTTCTGATTCCATATCGAAAATGGTTTTGAAAAGTTTTAATAAAAGTTGACTAGGTTCAAGATTAATCTTTTTACAACTTAGACCATTTTTTGGACCAAAGCGAAAAATTTTCAGTACCTACAACCTTCAATTTCATTGATTTCAATACAAAGTTCTCCTGCTCTTGCATACAAATTGAAGTTGCTTTTTATTACAATCATAAAGAAAACTTGAAAGTTCTAATACAGCAATAAATCTGGGGCATAGCTAAGTCAGGTGTTCCTGCGCCCCCTCCCAGAGCTGGTCGAAGCCTTTGATACCAAAGTGGACCCTTCCTGTGCCTCTTCATTGAGCCAATCGAAGCACTCATCAGACAAGGTGCAATTGAAAGTGGGAGCAGGGGCCAGGAGCTCTCTAATCCTCCATGCTGTGGTATACCGGGCAAGCTGTGCACCTCGAACCGGGAATGCAGCAGGATACTCTATCCCCTCTGGCGGGCAAGTCTGATCATGACCGAATTGGCGCCGGAACCGGAACGGAAAGTAGAACACACAGTGAGTCAGACCAATCAACTGGATCCTGGTCTGCCGGGACATGCTATAGCTCATTGCCAGAAGATTGAGCCAAGGACAGTGCCAAGCAATGCGATCCGCAGACAAATTGCACATCCAGTAGAACCACCATCCCTCATCAAGGGCATCGACTAGTCGTTGTCGGAAGAAGTAGCCGCGAGCTGAGTAGGCTGGGCAAGAGTCCACAACCTGCAATTTATCCATCAACCATACCTGGGGAGGGATGAAAAATGAGAGAATAAAGAATAGAGAGATGTACGATGAGAGAAAAGTAAGAAAAGGGTTTTGTGAGAAAAACCGAGCCTGAGGGTCGAGTGAAGTGAGCAATATATATGTGAGAAAGGGTGGGAAACATTACCTGCAGCAGTAGTGGACTCCCCGCGAATCTGGTCATTTCTCGACGATAGAAAGCATCCAAGCCCATCAGGATAGCACTGTTGCGCATTGTAATCAGCCTTGACGATCACAACCACAACCAAACTCTCGGATACAAAGAAAACAAAGATGAGCAAAACCATTACATGGACATAATCCAATTGAGAGTGTTTGTGGCTGGACTTCAGGATGAAGTTGCCTATGTATCCAGAACATGGGAATAAAGCCTTACGTAGTTCTTGTGGGTTAAGGTACACTCGAGTATTAATCTCTCCTTTTGCGCTCTAACTTTTGCCAAGGCCGCCCTTCCGAGTTTTCAACCTTGCGAGCCATGTTCTTATTTTGTTTTCAATTCCTTCCATTTCTTTTCTACTTTTTTCTTTTTTCATCTTTTCCTTTCATTTTCTTCATTTTTCTTCTTTTTCTTTTTTTTCATTCTTTGCATTTTTCTTCTCTCTTTTTTTTTTTTCCCTTTTTTTCTTCTTTGATCTTGATCTCCTCCCTCGGGAGGCAGGCCTTTGCATTACCATCCACGTGTCCACAACAATCTTCCTTAGATGGAACTCCAACTCCAACTTTCGATGCGTGTCTCCTGTGAATAGTGCATTCAAGCCGAAGCCTCGGAAGTTCAACTTTTCCGAGCCATTTAGAGAAGCAATCCAAGCTGTAAGATTTTGGGTGAGAAATGCTTTCATTTTGGTGCAAAACTAAGATGAAATGAGAGAACCACGAGGCTGGAGTTTTTAAAGAGGATAAGGCACTGTTCGGAGGACACGTGTCAAAAATTTGGTGGTTGCCAAGCTAGGTGGCCGGCCGGCCACCTTTTCTGGCAGGCCGACCACCCCTCTCCCCTCCAATGCAAAAAGCTGGTCGGCCAGCTCCGTTAGGTGGTCGGCCATCAAGAGGAGGGTGGCTTTGGTCTTGTTCTAGCCTCTGGGAGAAAGTTCCAAGCATTTCCATGCATTAGGGGGCCTTAAAGGTGTGAGTTTTCCTCTGTTTCGGATGCGTTCCGTCACCCAGATCGTCCGAAATGTATTTGTTTATTGAGTTGTTGTTAAATCTGGCTTATTGAGTTGTTATTTTTGTTTATCGAGTTGTTGCTTGGCTTACCGAGTTGTTAAGCTTACCAAGTTGTCAAGTTTTGTCGAGTTGACGAGTTTTGTGTTTTGAGTTGTTACTCTTTGTTCATCAACATTGTTGTGTCTTGCTTATCGAGTTGTAAGTTTAATCAACATTGTTGTGTCTTGCTTATCGAGTTGTAAACTTGCTAAGGTTCTGTCCTTTCTTAGTAAGATAAGTTGCTTTGTTTGTTGCGTCGGTTCACTACCTGACTTGGCAATTTTCAATGCATGATTTCCATTCGATCTCTTTTTTTTGTGCAAAATAATGCGATGCGATGCAAGAACATAAAATACAGCACTTTTTTGAACAAAAGCTGTTTCATTCCATCATGCCTCATTTGTTACAACATTCTACAACAAGGGTACAAGTTTTACAGAAAATAAAACTGCCTAGTAATGTACAATGTGCTACAACTACTAGTAAAAAAGGTAAATAAAGTAGGGAACAACTACATCAATGCTCTCAAGCACAGGAGTAAGAGGCCCTCTTCGTCCTCTTCTGCGGAACAGCCTCAGCGCCATCATCGCCATCTGAGTCAGAGCTGTTATCCTCGAGATCCTCCTCGGTATCATCTCCGCCCTCAGAGCCAGACTCAGAGTCATCCTCTCTGCCAGTAGATGTCTCTGACTGACGATACGCGGACTCCTTCTCCTCACTGGACTCCTCCTCAATGACATGTGCTCTGCGCCCGCCTCATCCGCGAGACGACTCCCCTCTCCCGGCTCTTCGAGAAGGCCTAGATGGCCCAGCTCCTCTGGAAGGCCCAGATGGCCCGGCCTGTCATCCGGTATATATCGGAGGCATCTGAAAAAAAAGAGTGTAATTTGAATACATTAGCCAAAATATGTATATCAGATGTACAGATAAAAAGCTACATAGAGTGGATGTATGCAAATATAGTACATGGATGTGGTGTGTGTTAGATGTGCTCTCCGTATACAATTGGTCACTCAATGCGTTGAAATGTTCAAATTCAGCATGTCATCAGAAATATGATAAATGCAAGAAAACTGAACAATACCGAGACACCCATGATGGACAGCTGCGCCTCTCTCCGCAAGACCATGCCTTCGAGCGAGGCCACTAACCCAAGTAACCCCTCATCATACTCCGTGGTAGGCTGCAGATGCAAGTGCAAACCATCAGTGAATGAACGAATGTCCAAGTATCTGAGTGATAAAGCAAAGCTGTAAAACATACCGGTGGTGAGTCAGGGTCTCTGGTGTATGGATGATCTGGCATAGGAGGCTCTAGCGGAATTGGGTAAGAAGCCCCGTATCTCCATCCCGTCAACTCAGTCGGGATACCTAGCCATCCGGCATCATGATAAGTCGGGGGAATCGGGGGGACCAGTCCAGCCCCACCTCTGGATGTGCCAGCCCTACTGGCTGAAGGAATGTCTCTGGCTCGGGTGCGACTCGAAGACGGCATGCCTGTAGACCTCCTCGAGGGAGTACGAACACTGGTCAATGGAGGCATCAAGTAGGTGTGACGGTAAGTCGCGTACTCTCCGTCCTCCAAATGCAGCAGTGCATCAATGCCCAGCCTGGCATCAATGACACCCTGGGGAGTAAGCCTATCAGCGAGCCGCATATCGTCTGGGGGTGCTGAAGGGACACTCGGCTCAGGGAAGTCCATAGTCTGACGAAGAAAGCGTTTCCCCAAGAACCAGGCCCTACCAACTGGCCCCTTGAACAAGATCCTATACCAGGAGGAGGCCCATCCTCCGGCAAACTGGAATCGGAGATCCTCACCCAGAGGCGCCCAGGGCTGCCATAAGATCTGCGGATAGCTAATGCATAAGCCAATTAGAAATCGCAAATGTCCAAGCATGAATCAAAGATCTACATGAGAAGAACTGAGAATTCTGACATACCTCGGTCGCCCGCACAGTGTCAAAATACTGCCATAGGTAAGGGAGAGTCTCCCGGGGCCGCGACCGGTACTGGCCCTCGAAGACTAGCGAATAAGGGGTCATGAGAGGGGCCTCCACCTTGAGCTCCGGGGCTAGCGTCGAAAAGTACGCGAAGACCCATAACTTTGGAAAACAGGGCAAAAGCCATCAGAATACAGAATGCTAAGTGCAGAATCTGAATACAGAATGCTGAGGGCAGAATGTGAGTACAGAATATAAAGTGTGCTGTGTGTGCAATATACAGATAATGAAAAGCAGAAATGTGAATCAAGAGGGCAGAAGGTACCTCCTAGGCTCTCCAATAACCGCCGGCTATGTTCCCCCGTCTGCGGGAGGTCGCACTCATATAGCAATAGAGGGTAGCCAAGCTGGCGCCACCCCAGTCATACTGACTAATCTGTGTGAGGTCTACCAGGGCACTCAGCAAATATAGCCCAACGGTGTTCCCCCTGTCGGCGAACAGAGTGGTCCCGAAGAGGAACATCAAAAACCCGCGGGCATACTGGGCAATCTCCTCAGGAGTCTCGGGCTCAGTCCCCTTGAACTGTGCAGAAAACTAGGTATATCGGACTCGGCCCGAAGATCGGTCTACCGGTGGGCGGGCTCCCAACAGATGAATCCAGGCTGCCTCCCACTCGTTCATGTCCTCGTCGTAAGGGATCGCCCAGCCTCCCACGTCAAGGCCCGTCAACACGGCGAAGTCAAATGGGGTCATGGTCATGTCCCCGGCGGCTGAGAAATGGAAGGAGTTGGTGGTGTCCCACAATCTCTCCACCAGGGCGCCTATTAATGTCCGGCTAGCTGGATAGCGAGATATCCCGATACAAAAGGTCCCGAATCCTGCCAGATCAACCCAATCGCGGACAACCTCCGGGAGCTCCCCATACCAATCTCTCGCAGCAATAGAACCGTATCCCCGTGTAACACGGGAGGATGTCTGTATTCATAATAAACCCAAGTATTCAGTTTCAGAACGAAATGAATAAGCTGTGTACAAATCAAATTAACTTTCAATTAAATGTGGGCTGTGTGTTCACAATCAAATTTGGGCTGCGTGTTTAGATTTCAGAAATTTAAAGTTTGGGCTGCGTGTTCAACTTTCAATCAAATGTGGGTTGCGTGTTCAGATTTCAGAAATTTAAAGTTTGGGCTGCGTGTTCAACTTTCAATTAAATGTGGGCTGCGTGTTCACCTTCAAATTTGGGCTGCGTGTTCAGATTTCAGAAATTTAAAGTTTGGACTGTGTGTTCAACTTTCAATCAAATGTGGGCTGCGTGTTCACCTTCAAATTTGGGCTGCGGGTTCAGATTTCAGAAATTTAAAGTTTGGGCTGCGTCTTCAACTTTCAATTAAATGTGGGCTGTGTGTTCACAACCAAATTTGAGCTGCGTGTTCAGATTTCAGAAATTTACAGTTTGGGCTGCGTGTTCAACTTTCAATCAAATGTGGGCTGCGTGTTCACCATCAAATTTGGGCTGCGTGTTCAGATTTCAGAAATTTAAAGTTTGGGCTGCGTGTTCAACTTTCAATCAAATGTGGGCTGTGTGTTCAGATTTCAAAAATTTAAAGTTTGGGCTGCGTATTTAACTTTTAATTAAATGTGTGCTGCGTGCTCACTTTCAAATTTGGGCTGTGTGTTCAGATTTCAGAAATTTAAAGTTTGGGCTGCGTGTTCAACTTTCAATTAAATGTGGGCTACGTGTTCACCTTCAAATTTGGGCTGCGTGTTCAGATTTTAGAAATTTAAAGTTTGGGCTGCGTGTTCAACTTTCAATTAAATGTGTGCTCCATGTTCACCTTCAAATTTGGGTTGCGTGTTCAGATTTTAGAAATTTAAAGTTTGGGCTGCGTGTTCAACTTTCAATCAAATGTGGGCTGGGTGTTCACCATAAAATTTGGGCTGCGTGTTCAGATTTCAGAAATTTAAAGTTTGGGCTGCGTGTTCAACTTTCAATTAAATGTGGGCTGCGTGTTCACCTTCAAATTTGGGCTGCGTGTTCAGATTTCAGAAATTTAAAGTTTGGGCTGCGTGTTCACCTTTCAATTAAATTTGGGCTGCGTGTTCAGATTTCATAAATTTGAAGTTTGGGCTGCGTGTTCACCATCAAATTTGGGCTGCGTGTTCAGATTTCAGAAATTTGAAGTTTGGGCTGCGTGTTCAACTTTCAATTAAATGTGGGTTGCGTGTTCACAATCAAATTTGGGCTGCATGTTCAGATTTCAGAGATTCAAGTGATTGAGCTATGTGTTCAAGACAGAGTATTGTGTTATAAACTAAGCATGCAGAACAAGTTGTGTGCTAAAATGAGCAGAAGTATGGCATGCGAATGTGTTCAGAATGAGCAATAAACATACATAGCATGAAATGCAAGAAAAATGCAGAATTAAGGCTGGAAATGTAAAAAAGTGAAGTACATACCTCTCGCGCATTATGAGAGAGATGGGACTCCGGCTCCCGCAATAGCAGGTCTACAGGAGCTCAAGGGTCGAAGTCGGTAAAATGATAAAAAATCGCCCGAGAGAGGACATGAGTCGAAGGATCGTACCTCTTGGGGATAAAGGGGCGAACCCTCAGCGACAGAGACATGATGTCAGGCTCGCCTCCAGCACTTGGAGAACCTCTGCCACAGGGAAATTGACCTGCCATCTCGAAAAATCTGCAAAGAGGAGCAAAATGAGCCAAAATTGAAAAAAGTCAACAAAAGTCAACTCTTGGGAAAGGAAAAAGTCAACTCCTTGGAAAATCTTCCAAATGTTGAGATAAACTTACCTCAAGTGGTGAAAATGAGAAAAAAAGCTCTGAAATCAAATTTTAATCGGTTCAAAGTGAAGAGAACTGAAAGTTTTCGCGAAACAACTTGGCGTGGGGCGTTGGAAAACGCGTATAAAGCGCAGATCTGAGAGAGAAAATGGTCTAGGAAGGAGGAGAAGGCAGTTTCGGATATGAAGTTATGAGGAAAAGAGTTTTGGACATGTATATTTAAAGAAATGGGAGCAAAAAGACCAAACTGCCCCGGATTTGGGCTAGGTGGTCGGCCGACCACCTTTTCTGGTAGGCTGACCACCCCTTGCACTCCAACCTGGTCGGTGGCCTCCCCTGGACTCCAAACCTGGTTGGTGGTGTTCCCAAGGTGGTCTACAAGGTCTTTACAAATTTTGGTGATGATTGGAGTCCCCGGGACCCGAGAGAGTACAAGAAAAGTGCACTTTTTGTCGCGAAATCCCTCCACGGGAACTCCAACTCCAACTTTCAATGCGTGTCTCATCGTCACTCATCAAGAGCAAGATGTATCCTTTTTGAGTATGCTGTGACCCTTCTGGGAGGTAAACCGGAGGTCGCGATTGAATTGCACTCGTCGAAACTTGCATTTCGTTGCTCGTTGTTTCGCGCCAAACATGCATTCGAGTTTGCACTTATCCTGCATTGTTATGCACGTCATTTGCATTCTCATGCATACCACTTGCATTGTTGTGCACGTTTCATTGGTATTGTTATACCCTCACGCTTAGCTTGCGTTGTTACGCGCGTGTCTCTCGCATTGCGATGCGCTTTCCCATCAACACCCTATTTGTCTGCATTCGATGTAGCGTTGAACATGTGTTGCTAACTATGTTGTGCTTGTTAATTTTCTCTCTTTTGCAGGCACGATATTGTATGTACGATTCATTTGAAGCTGGTGCAACCAGACGAATCGCGCTGGTATTGTATCTTCTCCGTGTGAGACGTGGCAAGAATTGAATAATTCTCCGCATTCTTAAACTGCATGAAATGTAGTTGTTGCTTTGCATTCTTGCTTAAAACAGTTGCGTGTGCGCTTCATTACAGCTTGCTGCTTTGCATGATCATGAGTTACGTTGGGCTTTGTGCATACCATTTTGCATTTTGCCCCTGCCTGCGGGCATGCCTGCGGGCACATCTTTATTATCTTGCCTGTTTGTCTAAGTCTTTGGCCTCGTCAAAAATGGGTCGTCTCTGAGCTTTGACATTCACTCCCGTCACGTGTGACTTCCGAGTTCTGTCAAAGAGGGACAACTGTAGACACCCCATTTTTGACCGACCTTAAGACTCCAACGTCACTAGTTGAGCGCTCGGTGATGCTGCATGTTGTGCTCGTTCTGAAGTTGTGGAGTCTAGGCTGCGAGCCTTGCCTCCGGACTTCGGAGCTCTTTTATGCCTTGCCTCGGTTTGCAAACAGGGTCCTGTTTTCTCTGTTTTCTCTTCCCGAAGGGAGGGAGAGGTCTTGTAGACCATCTCTTAGTGGCCGTAGGCTACGTTTCGTGGTCGTAGGCCATTTTTCCCATTTGGAGCCTGTTTTTTGATTTTTCGGAGCTGTCTGCCGTGTACCTCAGTTCGGGACCGCTTAACTACCACTGTTTACTCCGGTTTTTGGCACACATCTTATTTCCTCCCTTTAGAGGAACACTGTGGCCCTGGAGACCACCTTCGTGGTCATCCGCCACTTCCGGTGCCTAACAACCTGTTTTCGGGGCCCCGAACCGCGCGTTTTGCATCCGTTTTGGTCCGTTTTTGGTAGAGACCCTATTTTCACTGTTAGGGAGGTGGTAGGATGGTGGCCGGCCCCCTCTTCCCCTGAAAAACCAGTTTTCTCATTTTCTCTCTCTAAAAGCCGATTTTTCTGACAGAAAGCTGGTTTTTTCCACTTTTGAGCCACATTTTCTAGCTTTTCATACCACCATTGTGATCTACTCATCTGGAAGGCCACCAATATGGGTAGGCCGGCCAGAAATTCACCTTGACCCTTTTAAACCTTGCTTAAAAGCTAGCTTTTCTCTCTCCTGGGTCACATTTTCTGGTTTTTCTCCACAGGGCTGTGTTCTACTCATCTGGGAGGCCACCTTTCTGGGTAGGCCGACCAGCAATTGTTCTTGAACCTTTTGACCACTGGTCGGCCGGCCACTTGAACTGGCCGGCTTGCTTATTGCTTTTGCCCTTTCTGAGTGTAATCTAACTGTGCCAGCTGGGTACCATTTGGTGCATCCTCCATACACGTGTATGGAGGATCTTTGAAGCTTCCAAGGGAGGCTTTAGCCTCTCTTCTCTATAAGAGAGGTCCTCCTCTTCATATCTAGGGGTTAGACATTTTTGGCCAAGGCACACAACCTCCCTCCTCCATTGCCACTATTCCAAGCTCCAAAACCCTAACTTTCTTGGTCCATTTACACTACAACCCTTAGCACCACACCTCCATCATCCATTCCAGCACCTTGGAAGCCATTTGCAGAGGTTGAAAGCTCACCAACTTGGTCCAAAAGCTGCTGGAGGTCGGCTCTTCAAGGGTAAGTCCTCATTTCCCCATTTTTTGCATTATTTTGCCCTATACCTTAGCTCCATTTGCAAGCATTTTCAAGCCTTGGTGTAAACTGAAAATAGTCTTATTTTGAGTTCCTCTTCATGTTTGTTTAAGAGCGCTTTTCTGTTTGAGGCCTCCTACACCCTTGCATGCTTTATCTCTCTTTTAGGGCTATTTTTTTATCATACTTTAGCCTTACTTGTGAACATTTTCGAGATTTGTTACAAACTGGAAAAACTCTTTTTTTGATCTTCTCTTCAAGTTTGTTTAGGAGCACTTTTCTGTTTGGGGTCATCTTCTCCCTATGCATGCTTTATCCCTTCATGATTAAGGCTATGCATTAGAGCATTTGCATTGCCCATGGTTTGACCTCTTAGCCACTGAAATCCAATGGATTTTCAGTGGCTTTGATGCACTTTTGAGGGCCAGAATTAGAGGGGGGGTGACCCCCTCTCTCCTTGTCTTGTTTGGGGGTCTTTTGGGCCTTCCAAAGGGACCCTATTTTGCATGCATCGAAGTCTTGTTTCAGGCCTCATTCTGTGAGTTTTAAGGTCTGCCTTGGCACTGTCCAAGGCCCTTTTGGCCATATTTTATACCTACAATGCATGTGTAGAGGAATCCCATCCAAGGCCTTTCAAAGGGGCCTTTCTTTGCATGTTTCCTAGACCCATTTCAGGGCCAATTTGGTGAGTTTTAGGGCTGTCATAGTCCATTTCCAAAGGTGGTTTTGCTATGCTTCATGTCTATCTTGTATGTGCTTAACAACCCCTTGCAAGGCCCTCCAAAGAAGCCCCTCATTTTTGCATGTATTGGCTGCATTTCAGTGATTATTTGGGCATATTTTGGCATGTTTTATTCACTATTTTTGGATGGTTTGATGAGTTCTCATTTGCTTCATATACATGCCATGTAAACCATGCTTGCTAGCCAATGTTGCATGCTATTTTAGTCTATCATGTTAGCATCTTTTGGCCATACTCTAAACTAGAAATGTGCATGTATTGAGACTGCCTTGGCTCTGTCTTTTGACTTCATGACCAAATAATGCTTGCTTTGTATACTTGTGGTTCAATACATGTACCTAGTTTTGAGTTTCGGGGCTTATTCCATGCATTGGGTGCCATATTTCCATGTTTCGGGACCATTTAGCATCATGTTTTAGTGCTGAAAATTACATGTTCATAGGCCATCTTTCATCCTTTGCCATGCTTTGGTAGAGTGGCATTTGATGCCTTAGGTTCGGTTCTCGGTATGCGTGCATGTGTGCAAGTATTTTGGTCGTCTCATTTTCAACTAATGGCCACTAATGTGAGTGTGGCTGAGGTCCACTCATGTTGGTGTAAGTCCATTATGCATTGTGTATGCCATTTCATAACATTGCGTATTCTAGGTTGTATGTTAGAGCATTGTGTATGTCATGTTGCGTCGTGCATTGTGTATGCCATTTCATAGCATTGCGTATGCTAGGTTGTATGTTAGTCGCATTGTGTATGCCATCTCATTTGCATTGTGTTTGGGATAGGAGTTAGCCCAAGCACGGGAAACGAGGGATGTTTTGTACTCCAAGTGACGGAACGTGTCTCAATTCCTGATCGCCGACATTTCGGATTACCCATGATAGAGTTTAGGTCTTGTTGTGTTTTCATGTGCATTCATTTCACATCAAGTCGTGCAATTCGACTCTTCGGCCATCATACATCGATATGTATGATTGGTGGCACGAGGATCGAGGACTACACTCCTCAAAGAGTAGTCATGCATACATATGTGAAAATACTTTGCCATGCCCCTTTGTTGCTCTCTGTTGCAGTAAATCAGAAATCAGCGGCCTTCTGGAGCTTTGCACAATATTCCGAGAAAAATTGCAAGCAGAGGCGAATCGGGGCATCGCAATGGATTTCCGCGCCAGGCAATTCAAGCATGCATCATTCCACCATTCGGAATAGAGCTGAGGCAGTCCATAGGCTTACATGCTAGTTTATCGCTTTCCTAGTTAATTTGTTAATTAGTTAGGGCATGTTTCAATTAGCATACTTATGCTCGCATGTTTGCATTCATTCATTTGTCTTGCATGCACTGGGCTCGGCGCACCATACTAACTGCATTTGTATTTCAATTCCAAATTGAATACGTGTTAGCTGTAGTATCATCATATGCCATGTTTAGAATAGCCGAGCCTATTATAGTTGCATTTTCGCATGTGTTGCATTAGGCATTTCTGTATAGTTAGGATCATGCATGGATTTCTAACATAGCTTCTCTTTTGGCTTGGAGTGCTCGGTAAGTTTTATGCTTTAGCATCATTGCATGCGTGTGAGTGACTGCCATGACAGCATGCTTACCATGAGGCTATGTGCTTATGTGATATAACTGCCTGAATGCCTGTGGGTGAAGGTTGGGTTATTTGAATTGAAACAATTCATTAATTGTGAGTTTTAAGCCCACTAGATAGTGGCAAAATCATGTTTTCTAAGCCCACCTAAGGGTGGCAAATCCACGTCTTAGCCTACTTGCGAGTAGTACCATCAAACCATTTTCAAATAAACAAACATGAAATGTTTTGTTCCAATTCAGGCGATCCAGTCTATACTTGTATGCTGTGCGCATCACATAGTAAATCTAGGCTAATAATCGAAATAAGAGCGCATAATGTTTTCAAAACTAGATATCATGGTTAGTAGAGGCCGATCTTTGATCGGGTGAGCGGGGGTGCTCACGAAGTGACCTTCCAATTGAGTCTGAACTGTAGAGAGGCCCGAGGGCGCGTCTACAGTCTCCTTGAACGAAGCAAAGAAAGTGGATCTCTATCCTCCCTTCCTTCAAGCCCTCTGCCCTCTTTGAGTCAAGACGAGTGAAGTTTTCACTAGTAAACTACTTCCTTACCCTTGCGGTGCAGTCTCCGTACTAGCGACTGTGCCACAGATACGATTGGAGAGATTCTTCATCGATTTAGTGGCCAGTGAATCACTGATCAAAGAGCAAGCAGCCGCCATGTTTAATGATTTGGTGGGATCCATAGATGTAGTGGTTGGTGAACCGCTTCTTTTGTTGTTTGGGCGCCTCCTCTTTACCATTCATCCCAGTTTAGCTTTTCAGTCACTTCTTCTGCTTGCTCTAAAACGAGAGAACTCGGGTCATCTTGGCTAATCGTCAAGAATCACTCTCTTGTTTAGACTTTGGACTGCATTTTTCAAAAAAAAGTATCTAAATGCCCCTATGGTTTGTTGCTTAGGCAAGTAGTCGGGCTTTGGGGGGATCTCTAACCAAGGTAGCAGCTTGAATGGCCATTTTAGTTGTTGTAGTAACCCTAAAGGTGATAGAGTATTATTAGGAAAATGCGTAACCCTAAAGGTGATAGAGTATTATTAGGAGACGTTAGGCTTTGGAATTGAAAAAACTGCTCTTTTTTTTTTTTTTTTTTTTTTCTTTTCGCCAGTGGATTTTGCTCAAGAGTCTAGAAACAAAACAAACTGAAAGTAGCGAAAGAAAATATAGGCATATGTGGCTTTGTCGAGATCCACTGAAATAGGCACAAACACTCTCAATGATGTGACAAGAGAATTAGCCCTTTAATAATTAGATGTGTAATAAATTATAAATGGATACATATCGTAACATATCATTATGAGTAGAATAATAAATCTTTTTTGAAAGTGTCATACATTTTATATGCGGTTAACATCCATGGTTGCTTCCATGTAGGACCCATATGTAATGGGTTTGCATGCAAAAGTTGACACACACAAAAAAGCCATACACACAAAAATTATTGAATCCAAATAACCTATTATTGAAATAACCAATTATTGACCTATCCAAATATATATATATATATATGTATTGTGTGAGTGAATTTCCGATCACACTGCCAACTCAATATTCAGCTGGAGAGCACTGGCAGAATAGATGGCATCTGTCTGACCTGTAACAGAAAGAGAAGATTTCGGCGGTGGTTCGTCCACCCAGGGGCACTCCGACGATAAAGTCAGTATATCTCTCAAAGATAATCAATAGTGCTAAACTCACTGTTCAGAATATAAATTGCGTATCTTAGACCCATCGGGAGTGCCTTTCTTTTATAGTTAACTCAGTCCTAGTCCCCATAGAAGCCTAGCTCTAATGGACTCAGGATTACTGCTAATCATGGACTCCCAGTAGGATTGGGATAAACTCTCTAAGAGTCTTATCCTTACCCAACTGAAGTCTTCCCTCATTCTAGGACTCTTGTGCCTTATCCGCTTATCTCAGATTCCGATATCTTTGGAGATAACCTCGGCCTAATCGAGATCACCTCGGCGTCATAACTTGAACACGTGGCACCTCGGCTGACACGTCGGCGTCACCTTGGCCACGTGTTGGGACCCAGAAAATATATCCCCACAACTGCCCCCTAGGTTCTATCACCTCGGCATCTCTGAGGTGATGGAACCTATATCCTTCTTTCCAGTACGTTGGCTTAAAGTATTTTTAGTCGAGATCATTATTAAGGCCGACATATCTTTTTGAGAGTAAGACCTTCACGAACTTCTTTACGTGTATGACCTGTTATGCACAACAACTCAACTGTTTTCGTCACGTGTTTTCTCCTCATTGGACCGTACTCGATATGCGCCTGTAAGTCATCTCGCGCCTGTGTGCGCCGTCTGACGCATACGCTTTTTTAGATACATTAATGACCTCTATGCCGCCGTTTTTGCGTTTTAACAAAAAACAATTCGTCTTTTCACTTTTTCACCTTTGTTCAAGCCCCCAGTTTTTCCTCTCTCCAGTTCTTTTCTTCAAAATCCGCCATTGCTCTATATTCTTCAAGCTATGTTATCGCTGTTCACCTTTTTCGACGAGGCTCTTGCTGATATTCCCCATTCGCCGCCGTCGCCTGATCTCGATGAACTTGACACCGGCTTCTTTTTGCTGGTAAGTCACTATTCCTTCTTGATTTTTAGTTTTTTTTTTTTTTTTTGCTTTGTTGAACTCTACTGTTCTGCCCCTGCAATCTTGTTCATATCTTTTATGTTTCATCTTGTATCTTGTTTTCCACCACATGTTTGTTCTGTGATTCTGTTTTTGCCTCATTCATTCTCGAATACATACTGTTCGCACCTTTGTTGACTGTTGCCACTGTTCTTGGCCTGTTACACCTATCTTGTGTTTCTTGGTGATCCTTCACTGTTCTTGACTCTGAATCGCATTACCTGTTTCTGTTTTTTTATGACTTTTCTAGATTCGTGCCTTTGATCTTCGTTTTCATAGATCTAGGTTTGGGGATTTGTTTGTAGAACCCACGATTTTCAGGAGAAACTGAAACGATTTCCACAAATTCTTATCCAGCACATACTTTAGGTTTTTGCCGAAGTCCTAATAACTCCTTCTTAAAGCTCCCTTTTTCTGAAGTCCAGCTCTTCTAATTTAGGCTGTCATTATGGGTATGTGGAAGCATAGGGTAGATACCCCGAGCAAATTAGAGCACTTTAGGCAGGAGTTTGACATCCCGGGCGACGTTCATCTGAGGTTGGCTGGGAAGGATAACTCTATCATGCCCACAGCTGATTCCATGCCCCTTCCTGTTGTAGCTTTCATCGAGTGTGGACTTTGGCTCCCACTCAATATCCTTTTTCATGAGATCATTCATTATTATAAGTTGAACCCAATGCAGTTTGCCATCAACTCCTACCGAGTCATTAACGGCATCATAGCCTTAGCCAAACAAAAAAACGTTAGGGTTACCTTAGCCGATATCCAGTATTACTACACCATATGTGGCCTCAAAAAAGACATGGGCTACGTTTACTACCTCAAGTCAAGATCCACAGAGTACAAAATCGTAGCCGACCTCCCAGACTCCAACAAGGGAGCTGGAGACGATTACTTCATTACCTCGGGGAACTGAGAGTTCGCTCTAGATGAGGACCTCTAATTTTACCCTCTTCCTTAAATAGTTTTTGTAGAGGGCAATGGTAAGAGCCCTGTGTTCATATTAACTTGTTTGTTTTAAAGTCTTCAATACTTTATTTGTTTCTAATGTCTGCTTTTCTTGCAGCTCTTCCACAGCCACCAAAGGGCTTCCGTTAGTCTTTCTTTCCCAGCAAAGACTTGAGGAAACTATTGGATTTTCCAGTCCTCAAACAGAGAGCCCCTCTGGTACTCAATTTTATTCCCTCTTACAAGTCGGTTTTTCCCAATGTTCCAAAGAAGAAGAAGCAGAAGAGTTTATCTCCGCCTTCTGCCACAACTCCTCAAGATGCCTCCTCATCTTGGCCAGATCAAGGATCGACCTCTGACCTAGCTGAGCAGCCGTCTACCTCGGCTCCATATCTGATCCTGATATCCCAACGCCGACGACGATGCCAAACAGTTTTTGCTGCTGAAAAAGCAGTTGCTAAGGATCTTTTGGCCAATATTCCTGATTCAGTTGATGCCCAATCAGCGCCAACCCACCCAAAGCCGAAGACAAAAAGGATCAAGAAGGCTCAGCCAAAGGCAAAGGTGACTCAAATTGACACTGAAGATACTTTGCCAATCTCGAAATTAGCTTTGAGCGAGAGAACTACATTTGCTGCGAGAAGAGGCCAGCCGAGGCCCAACCATCTGAATCCCCAAAATCAAAGAAGCCGAGGTCATCTGCTAGAACCACATCAGGGTCTCGAAAGCAGGATTCCCCCTGGGCCTCCCAAATCACACTGGAGAATAAGCCAATTAGGGCTAGCGACAGCGCTGATGACATTAATGTCGGCGTTGCCCTTAGTATTGCTCTGCTTCTTCCCGGCGATCTCGACCGAAACGCCGAGTTGAGTGAATATGAAAACTATGCTCTGATGCTCCAGCGCTCTGTCCAAGTAAGTTCTTTATTTGGTCTTTTTTTTTTCTTTCTTGTACTTGGAAAATTTTCTAATAACTTTTGTCTTGTTCACTTTTAGGCCATCCAGCATGCTCATTCCTTCTCAATACAATCCTTTGAGAACCGAAAAGAACTGGCCGATAAGAAGAGAGAAGTTGCTAGTCTGCAAAAGGCCAACAAAAACTTACAATCAAAAATGAAGAAGTTGGAAGACCAGGCTGAGGCTGTCATCAAAGCTAAGGACGATGCTGATGAAAAAGCAGGTGCTGCTGAGGCCATTAACAAGGTTCTTGAGGCCCAGAGAAAAGAGACTGAGAAAAAGATGGCCCAAGTCTAAAAAGAACTTCAGGATGCCTTGGCCACCAAAGATGCTGAGCTGAAGGAGGCCGACCAGAAGGGGTACAACGAGGGGGTGGCCGACATCACGGTAGACTATGAAAGGCAAGTAAAGCAGGCATGCAACAAGGGTTTTACCCTTAGTTGGATGACTTTGCTAAAAAAGCTTGAAATCCCCGAGGACTCGCCCCTCAGGAACGCTGACGTCATTCCTCTTCCATTCCCTCTAACTCCAAGTCAGTCCGACGGTGAATCTGAGCCTGAGGAGGAGACTTTGATGAGGAAACCAAAGAAGGCTGCTGGGGCCAAGTCCCTTACATCAAATGAGCAAGTGCTGGACTTGACTCAAGATGAGGAGGGTAATGAGGTTCCCAAGGAAGCTACCCCTGAGCAGGCATTATTGGACGTGCCTTTCGCTGACAAGAGCCTTGATCAAACCCTTCAAGAAATTGATGTTGAGCTTGCGGTCGAGATGGAGGCCGAGATGTCCTCCTAGCAATCTTCCAAGATCCAAACCCAGCCTGCTAATGATGCTGAAGAATCTTAATTTTGGCGTCTTTTTTCTTTGCTTTTTGCCCTTTGTACTTCTTTGTTTTTGGGACAGTGTAAACTCTTCATATGGCCGATGTGCCTTCTTATGAATACAACTTCCTTCTTTCTTGGATGCTTGCATGTTTGTCTTTCCTTTATTGCTCTTGTATGACTTTCATATTTAGAATAAGTTTGTGTCTTCAAAATGCACCTTAGTCTTGTGCAACCTTCTCGGGGTGAAATACCTCGACTTACATCGGCAGGTACTTAGCTTAATACAACTTTGGCTTTAACTTGTAAAATTTTCTCAAATTTCAACACGAGTGTAACCTTGGTTTAACTTCAACTTGCAGACTTTTCTCAAGTTTCGACAAGTGTTAAACATCATTTCGGTTTAACTTCAACTTGTAAACTTTTCTCAAGTTATGACAAGGGTTAAACATCATTTCGGTTTAACTTCAACTTGTAAACTTTTCTCAAGTTTCAACAAGTGTTAAACATCATCTCGGTTTAACTTCAACTTGTAAACCTTTCTCAAGTTTCAACAAGTGTTAAACATCATCTTGGTTTAACTTTAACTTGCAAACTTTTCATAAGTTTCAACAAGTGTTAGAACCGTTTTCTAACTCTCTTCCCCCTAATGTGAACTTAAGTTCCACTTGGGTTCTCATTACGCATGTATTCTAGAAACATCGGCAAGTATCTTATCAGTCATAAATGTAGAAGAATTCTACTAAAATTTTATTCATTATGTCGGCAAAAAGCAAGGAAAATCTAATGATAAAAAAATTTCAGATTACAAGTATTCTAGGGTCTTGGCAACTCTTTGCCCTCATTATCTTCGAGCCGATATGCCCCATTGTCCAATACCGAAGTGATTCTGTAGGGTCCTTCCCAATTTGGGCCAAGCTTGCCCTCCCTAGGATCCTTCTTGTTGTCGACGACTTTTCTAAAGACTAGGTCGCCGACTTGGAATTCCGTTGGGTTAACCTTTTTATTGTAAGCCCTGGTAAGCTGCTGCTGGTATGCTGCTAGTTGAATTGCAGCTCTCTCCCTTCTTTCTTCTAGTAAATCCAGGTCTCGGGCTAAAAGTACATCATTAGTCCCGTTCTCTACTTCTTGGGTTTTGATCCTCGATATGCCGACCTCCAGTGGAATGACAGCTTCTATGCCATAGGCCATGGCAAAGGGGGATTCCCCTGTTGATCTTCTTGGCGTAGTCTAATATGCCCAAAGTACACTTGACAGTTCATCCACCCATTTTCCCTTTGCTGCTTGCAACCTCTTCTTAATTCCATCCAAGATGACTTTGTTGGATGCTTCTGCTTGTCCATTGTTCTGAGGAAAACTTGGGATAGAAAAGTAATGCTTGATTTTGAACTTTGCACAGAAGCTCTTGATTAGCTTACTGTCAAATTGTGTTCCATTGTCAGCAACTATTGCTCTTGGAATCCCAAATCTGGTGATGATGTCCCTTCATATGAAGTTCTTCACGTCCACATCTCGGATCTTGGCTAGAGGCTCAGCTTCTATCCACTTGGTGAAGTAATCTGTTGCCACTAGCAGGTACTTCCTTTGTCAGTTGCTTGGGGCAGTTGCCCAATGAGATCCATGTGCCATTAGGCAAACGGCCAAGGACTGGATACTGGGTTCAGGTCTGCTGCTGGTTGGTGCATCAGAGGTGCAAACCTTTGGCACTTTTCACACTTTTTCACATAGGCTTCTGCATCTCTTTGCATGTAGGGCCACCAATACCCCTGCGTAATGGCCCTATGGGCAAGTGATTTGCCCCCAGCGTGGTTTTCATAAACTCCTTCATGTATTTCATATAAAAAATTTTCAACTTGTGAGGGATGTACACACTTTAAAAGGGGTCTAGTGAAGGATCTTCTGTAAAGATGTCCTTCTGCTGTCAGACTGAATTTTGCCGACTTCAATCTGATCTTGTGTGCCTCCTTGTGTTTATCTGGCAGCTTTCCTTCTTTTAGGAATGCAATAATTGCATCCATCCAGCTTGGTCCCATGTCCATACACATTGCTTCACGCTCTGTGGTTAGTGGTTCGATGCTCGGGCTTGACAAGTAGTCGACCAATATCATCCTTGCTTTTCCAGGTTGTATTGCACAAGCCAGGTTGGCCAGTGCATCAACGTGACTGTTATCATCTCGGCTAACTTGATGTAGTCGGCAATTCTGAAACAAGGCCACCAACCTGTTGACCTCTTTTGCGTAGGCCGACATCCTTTCATTACGGGCTGCAAACTCACCGTTGTCTAGTTGACTATGAGCTGGGAGTCGCAGAAGACTATTACTCCATCTGCTTCAGCTGCTACTGCCAGCTTCATTCCTGCAATCAATGCTTCATACTCTACTTCATTGTTTGAGGCCTTGAACCCCAAATGAATGGATTGTTTCACTATCTGTCCATCTGGAGATACTAGTACTACTCCTGTCCCTACTCCTTGTCGGCTTGAGCTCCCATCGACAAACAGTCGAAAGGAGTCGCTGATGTAAATACTGCAGGGTCTGAGTTTTTTCTTTTTCCATTGTTCTGTTGCATTCGGATGGGCTTCTCCTTGCTTGCTTGGACATCGTTCATCTCGGCTCAACGGAGCTCGATGTACGATAGATTCTAGTGTGAACTCGGCCACGAAGTCGGCCAAAACTTGGCCTTTGATTGCTGTTCTAGGTCTGTACTCTAAGTCATATTGTCCCAAGGCCACTACTCATCTGGCTATTCTTCCTGTCAGGTCTCCTTGTTGCAGCAAGGATTTCAAGGGATGTTTAGTTAGCACCACAATTTTATGGGCCTGGAAGTAATGGTTCAGTTTCTTTGAAGCCATCACTAAAGCCAGCGCCAACTTCTCTAGGGGTAAATACCTGGTTTCTGCATCAGCCAGGGTTTTGCTTACATAATAAACAGCCCTTTGTTTTCATTTTTCTTCTCGGATTACCACTGCACTTATCACATGTTCTGAAACTGCTAAGTATAGGAACAGCTCCTCTTTAGGTTCTAGATTTGAAAGAACTGGAGCTATGGTCAGATACTTCTTCAAGTCGGCCAAGGCGGCTTCGCACTCCTCGATTCATAAGAAGTCTGTGGCTTTCTTCACTAAGTTGAAGAAAGGTTTGCACTTGTCTGAGCTTCTGCTTATGAACTTATTCAGGGCTGCGGCCCTTTCAGTCAGCATTTGTACCTGTTTTGCCGACGTCGGGCTCTTCAATTCCAGGATGGCCTTGATCTGATCTGGGCTGGCCTCAATGCCCCTTCTGGTCACTAAGTACCCTAAGAACTTACCAGATCCAACTCCAAATGCACACTTCGATGCATTGAGTCAGAGCCGATATGTTTTAAGGATTTCAAAGACTTTTTTTAGGTCAGCCAGATGTCCCTCAGGTTCTTTGGTCTTCACGACCATGTCGTCGATGTAAACTTCCACCGTTCGGCCAATCAGGTGTCTGAACATCTTGGTTACCAATCTTTAGTAAGTTGCTTATGCGTTTTTCAACCCAAAGGGCATCACTCTGTAGCAATACAACCCTTTTGGGGTGATAAACGCGGTCTTCTCTTTATCTAGGAAGTACATGGCTATCTGGTGATACCCCCTATAGGCATCCAGGAAGCTCATCCTTCCATGCCCTGAAGTGGCATCTACCAGCTGGTCAATTTTGGGTAAAGGAAAGTTGTCTTTCGGACAGACCTTGTTTAGGCTAGTAAAGTCAACGCAGACCCTCCATTTACCATTCTTTTTCTTCATCACTACTGTGTTCGATAGCCATGTCGGGTAATTTACCTCTCGAATGGCCCTGGCCTTTAGAAGTCTGTCTACTTCCTCTTCCACTACTTCGACGTGTATCAACGTCGGTCTTCTTGCTCGTTGGATTACGGGTTTTGCCGACCTATTAATGTTTAGTTTATGGTAAGTGACCCCGGGGTCAATGCCAGGCATTTCGTAAGGCGTTCAAGCAAACACCTCAATATTCGCTTTCAAAAAAGCTTCAAACTCTTTTTCCTCTTTTTTGGCTAAGCCCGAGCCGAAAAGAAAGAAGCGTTCTTCATCAACCTCCTGGACGAGGATTTTCTTCAGTGCTTCTTCACTTTTCTTGGCTGGCTCCTTACCGATATCCTCTAGGACCTCCATGTCCTCGCCTTTGATCTCTGCCTTCTCTAGTTCTCGTATGCTGCAGGTAGATTTCATTGCTGCCATGGAGCAATTCTTTGCCTGCAGTTGATCTCTTCGGATCTCCTATATCCCATGTTCTATTGGGAACCATAATAGTTGATGCAATGTTGAGGGAACAGTCCCCATCGCATGCAACCACGGCCTTCCCAAGATGATATTGTAAGGAGAGGGTGTGTCAATTACGGTGAACTCTGTCTTTATCTTCTTGGCGCCAGCCTGCACCTCCAAGCTCGTCATTTCCAGTGGCCATGTCGGCGTTCTATTAAACCCAACCATTGGGCTATTGGATTGCTCCATATCGTCTGGGCGAAGGCCAAGCTCTTTGTAACATCTGACGTACATGATGTCACAAGAGCTGCCTTGGTCGATTAAGATGCGCTTCACTGGGCATTCCCCAACCTAGAGGGATACTACCAAGGCATCGTTATGTGGATGCTGCACCATCTCAAGGTCGGCTTCAGTAAAGGACACTACTGGTCCTTGGCACTCTTCTGCCCAATGTCTTTTCTCCCCGACTTGGTAGACATGTTGTAGGTGTTTTACCTTCTGGGTCTCCCCCCGAATCTCGTTTTCGTTGACCTTCGAGTGAATTACATTAATTACCCGAGGTCCCCCTGCCTGAGGTTGCTGTGCTGGGAGAGGCGGGGTTGCTGGTGCCTGAGGCAATCTTGCCTATTCTTCCCTTGTCCTGGCCTCATCGATAAGGTCTTTAGATGGCCTTGCCTCATCAGGTCTTCTAAGTGTGTTTTTAGGGCTCTACAATCCTAAGTCATGGGCCCATCTTCATTGTGGTAAGCACAATGTCTGCCGAGGTTTATTCCCATAAACTCTCATGGTGCCCTCGCTGGCGCTCTGAAATAGGGTTGGTTCCGAATCTTATCCAGGACTTTGTGAATTGGGATTCGGAACACAGTCGTAACTGCCTGAGTAGCCCTTAGTCCTATCTCTTGCTTGCTGGATCCATTGTTACCTCGACTTCACTTTGGCGAGCCGTTTCCTTTTTCTTGCTTTGTCTCCTTAGTCCCCGATGTATCTTCCTCAGCTCTGGCATACTTCTCGATTCTAGCCATGAGCTCTTCCATGCTTTTTGGCAATGTCTTTGCCAAAGATTTTCGTAGTGGACAGTCGTCTTTTAGGCCGTTCCTGAAAGATACAACTACCACCTCTTGATTACACTTTGGTATTCGGTTGAACACCTCATAGTACCTTTTTGCATAGGCCCTAAGGCCTTCTTCCTTACTGATCTTCAAAGCCATCAATGCGTCCACCCTTAATGGCTGCAGCTTGTTTGTCACGAACATCTTGGCCAGGCCTTCCCAGGTCTTTACACTTCCCTTTGGTAGTTTGTGAAACCAATCTGATGCAATCTCCCCGAAGGATGAGGGGAACACTTTGCAGAGCAACGACTCGTTCCCACTATAAAATGCCATTGAGTTGGGGTTTGACTTACCATCGTATATTTGGAACCTCGGTATACTGAATCTCTTTGGCGCCTCAAATTTGTCTAATTCTACCGAGAATGGTGTTCTCGGCTTAACAGGTGAAGTTACTTCAGCATCGGCGTTATGTTGTTTCCTCTTGAGGTAATCTCTCAGGTCTTCCTTGCTCTGCCCAAGAGCTCGGCTATCTCCCGACTTCAGTCTTTTCGGCATACTACTCTCAGCTTCGTTGTGGGCCCTTTTCGACCTTTCTCCATGAGTTGTGTCGAAGCACAACTCCTGCCTTTGAACATGCCGATGTTCTTTGGGGTCTGCTTCTTTAGTTCGTTGTGTCCTTCGTGATTCTTCTTTCCTCGACTCTCCTAGCCTGACCTCCCTGGAAGGCCAGTGAGAGTGTTTTTCGCTTCTGGTGTGCTGAGGGGCTATTGGGATTGGCCTCTGCCCTCCCTTCTGGGCATTGGCCGCTGGAATCGGCGTGTCCTGCAGCGGATATAGTGGCTGTATGACATTACTTTGCATCATAAAATTGACGACCGATTGCAGGTCTGCCAACTTGTTTGCCATCTCTTCAACTCTTCGTCCCTCCGCAGGCATCTATCCTTCCATACTTGGAGGTCGTCCTCGTTGTAGTATCCACTTCGATCTGGTTTCTTTGGCACGTCGCCATCCTGCCCGACGTCTTTCTTGCCGTGGTTCTGGTTCTGAATCTCCTCATTGCGATCATCTTCCTCCACGTTTGGGTCAACGTGTTTTCCACTCCCAGTAGGGATTTCGTTCCCAATCTTATCCTTCTGTCCGTCGCTGGCCATCTATTCTCCTTTCTTTCCCACAGACGGCGCCAAATTGTGTGAGTGAATTTCCGATCACATTGCCAACTCAATATTCAGCTGGAGAGCACTGGCAGAATAGATGGCACCTGTCTGACCTGCAACAGAAAGAGAAGATTTCGGCGGTGGTTCGTCCACCTGGGGGCACTCCAACGATCAAGTCAGTATATCTCTCAAAGATAATCAATAGTGCTAAATTTACTGTTCATAATATAAATTGCGTACCTTAGACCTATCGGGAGTGCTTTTCTTTTATAGTTAACTCAGTCCTAGTCCTTATAGAAGCCTAGCTCTAATGGACTTAGGATTACTGCTAATCTTGGACTCCCAGTAGAATTGGGATAAACTCTCTAAGAGTCTTATTCTTACCCAACTGAAGTCTTCCCATATTCTAGGACTCTTGTGCTTTATCCGCTTATCTTGGATTCTGATATCTTCGGAGATCACCTCGACCTAACCGAGATCACCTCGGCATCATACCTTGGACACGTGGCACCTCGACTGACACGTCGGCGTCACCTTGGCCATGTGTTGGGACCCAGAAAATATATCCCCACATATATGTATATATATATATATTGAAGTCACTATTTATTTCCGATTTACCCAAAATAAAATTACTGAATTCACTATTAGACATGAGAGCATTATATGTGAATGAACGAATTATGAATGGGTTCGTTCAAAAAAAAAAATTTATGAATGGGTTGTTCCTATCAACTTTACTGAGACGTGCACTTGAGCTTGGAAAATTTTATTAAGGTTAATATATTGTTAGTCCTTAATTTTGATCTTTGTGTTATTTTAATTTTTGCAATTTTAGCTGATTTAATTTTGACTATGAATTTATAATTTTGTCTCAATTTATTCTAGTTGATTATAATTTTTTTGATACAAAATGTGCGCATGAACGGTATGCGACCACACTTTTATGAACAAAATTATAAATTTGTTCAACGTATTGAGGTAATCTCAACAAACTTAGTGACCATTTTTTTTCAAAAACCTTAGTTGGCGGTTATCAATTGAACCAAATTGACACAAAATCTAAAACTAAAAATCAAAATCGAATTAATTAAAATGATAAAAGGCGAAAATGACAATACTAATATAATTTTCCGTTTTATTAAATTCCCCCTATTAGGAAGTCTAAAGAAAAGAAAGAGGTTGGCCAATTATCTACTACTTTGTACACGTGGCAAGGTGACGCCGACGTGTCAGCCGATGTGCCACGTGTCCTGGTCGTGACGCCGAGGTGATCTCGGCAAGGCCGAGGTTTTCTCCGAAGATATCGGAATCCAAGATAAGCGGATAAAGGACAAGAGTCCTAGAATAAAGAGGGAACTCAACCTAGATATGGACAAGAGTCCTAGATTGGGAGAAAACTTCAGTTTGGGTAAAGGGAGTCCAAGATTAGCAGTAATCCTGAGTCCATAGAAGTTAGGCTTCTATTGGGACTAAGTTTATGTTGGCTATAAAAGAGAGGCACCTCCATGGGTCTAAGGTATGCTTTTGATACTCAAGCTTGTGAGTTTAACACTTGATTTATCTTTGAGAGATACACTAACTTGAT
Source organism: Camellia sinensis (assembly GCF_004153795.1). Taxonomy (NCBI): domain Eukaryota; kingdom Viridiplantae; phylum Streptophyta; class Magnoliopsida; order Ericales; family Theaceae; genus Camellia; species Camellia sinensis. The sequence goes on from NW_021027428.1 coordinate 462,280, forward strand.
AGAGTGTCCCTGGGTGGACGAACCACCACCAGAATCTTCTCTTTCTGTTGCAGGTCAGCCAGGTGCCATCTATTTTGCTGGTGCTCTCCAACTGGTTACTAAGCGGGCAGTGTGGTCAGAAAATCACCCTCACAGGGTTCAACAATAACTAAAATTTGACAAGATGTTTTTTGCTAGTCATTGGAGAACTTAATTTTGAAATTTTAACAATGGTAAAGTAAGGATTTTAACTAATCATCAGTATTTTGCAGAAGCCATTCAAATGTTCCTATAGTTTAATAACCCATCTAGTACTATCATTTTTTTTAGATCAGACCATACAGGGCTTTTGGCCAACCTTTAATTGGACTCATCGCTAGTAAATGGTGGAATTAGTCTCCTGAATTAATCGATCATTTGGGATGAATTCTAACTTATCGGAAAAAATTCAACAAAACAAACTGAAATGTCATAAGATAAAAAGCGCAATGTCATAACACAACAAACCAGGAATCTAACACAACACAACAAACCATGTAAGGTTTTTCAACATCAAAAGCAAACCAAAAATCACCCATAATAGTTCATATGAAAACCAAAATCCTTATCGAAGAACTTTTAATTCACCTCATCTGCATACACATAAATAAAACGCATAAAGTTTTACATAATAGAGAATAGGTGAAGCCCCACCATGAGGTCTCCCTTGTCTCTCATATGTGAAACTTTCTGTAGTCCATTTATGTGCAAGTAGACTTTTAATATTAAATTTAGATTTCCTTTCCTAGCAAAGTAAGAAGGAAAGCCTTGTAATCCCCAGAAGTTTCCTTGGAAACAGCATGATCAAGAGTGACACTGTTCCTCTTGTAATAAAGCTCTTTGATGTCCTTCAAGTCCTTCTCAGCTCTTGTAACAATCACCCTAGTCAGTGTTTCTTCATCTGTCCCTGGCTTACTGAGTGCATTGCGCACCACCTAAATTAAATACAAATTAAAATTTTAAATTAATTTTAGAAGAATCCTTGCATTGAGATTATAATGTTTTGAGAATTTGGCAAGATATCAAAATTTTAGTTCTACGGAATTATCACCTTCTCATAGTACTTTAGTGGGTCGATTATGCATCGGATGGTTGCGCGTACTGCAGCTAAGTCACCTTCTCATAGTACTTTAGTGGGTCGATTATGCATCGGATGGTTGCGCGTACTGCAGCTAAGTATTGATCATCTGAATCATTCACAAAATGCTGAAAAGAACAAAATGAAAAGAAACATTAAAAAAAAAAAAGAATCACCAATTATATGAATTTATGATTGTTTTATAATGTTTCATGCGTTCTTCATGAAAGGAGGAGTGGCCATGACTTGATGGCTCGCTTGACATGATATTTTCAGGATTACTAAAACAAATAAGAGTTTTAGAGATCAAACTTTTGGTAAAATTTTGTTACAAAAGACATTTAGCTAAAATAAATAAGAGTTTTAGAGATCAAATTTTTAGTCTTTAAAAGTAAAAATTTTGTTACAAAAGACCTTTAGAGACCAATTTCTATCGTCATTAGGATAGTTGCTAAAAAGTCATCTCGAAAAGTCTAAAACAAGACTTTTAGGGACAAAATTTTGAAAATGTCACTAATAAATAGACTTTTAGTCTCAAAATGGTTTATTTTTTGAGATAAAAAAATTTGGTCCCAATAGGATAATAATCCATCACTAATGTCTAATTTTTATTGCTAAAAATATAATAACGACACTTTTCTCAACAAAAATATTTGGTCCCTAAAAAATAATTTTGTCTCTAAAATCTTAATTTTTTGTAGTGGGTTTTGAATAAATATTTAGCCCTAAAATCGGGTTGGACTGAGATTTTAAGCTCATTTGATTTTCAGGATCAGCCTGCATATTTATAAAATATTAATTTTAATGTTTTTATTATTTAGCTACATAATAAACTAAAAAAGTAATAAAAGATGAGCAAAGTGTATATATGTTAAATTCAAACATTTGTTAAAGGCTCAAACTTATTAATATTAGCTTTTGTCAATAACCTAAATTCAAATAATTATTAAAAAAATGCAATTTATTTAATAGCCCCTCTAAAGAGTAACAAAAAAAAATCTTACATGCGGAGTTAAGTGGCTAGGTTGGAAATATATAAAAAAAAAAAAATTAGGATCAAATTTGGGATGATACTATTCGATTCAATGTGGGTCAAACTGGACTTAAAATGACTATTTTTCCTGTATAGTGCAAGTTCCTTCTAAGCTAATCCACCTTGTCCATCCTACGCTCCTCTATAAATAACTATAATGGTTTGAAAAGTAATTGAAGGCATGTGGACTCTTCTATGAATTAGTTTAAAATAATAATAATAATAATAATAATAATAACAAAAATTATAAATCAAAGTAAATCTTGGATTGCCATCACTTTAATGAAGAAGTAGACAATAATATTTTTACCTTAGTGATGGAAGCACCATACTCATCTTTGTAGCGGTTGAAAGTAGCCAAGAGTTGAGCCTTGCTCCTTGTAGTCAAAATTCTAATGACCTCCTCATGATTAAAAGCCTTCTCGTTGATACAATTGTGAAGAATATGAGCCTCTGATTTAGCCAATCTTGCGTCTATCTCTTGACCATCATACCTATATATGCCCACTAATGCAACCAAAAACTGTAGCATATACAAGTTTAGAATAGCATGAGCCTTGATCTATCTCCATACTATCTTCCAAGGGCAAATTCTTATAAATTTCTTTTTTTTAGGTGTTGATTTTATAGCTTTTTGTAATAGACCATTTTGTCATTAATTTCTATCCAATTTCTTTACAGATTTATTATTGGATTAAATTGATACAATGTGAAAGAAATAAATGAAAAAATTGATACAATTGGAACAATAAATATCCAATTAATATAAAAAGTAAAAAGGGTCAGGCTTGCCTCTAGCTTACTTTGCAGACTTACTATTGAGCCCGCAGGGCCCATCACGAGTCTTTTTTTGATAATCCGAACCGTTGAATATGTAGGGCTTGTCGAGTATTTTGCCCCTATAAAAAATCACTTTAATCGGATATTAATAACTATTTGATCAAATCAGATTTTTGTGAACAATTTATTTTGAAAATTATATTTACCGTTGACAGAAATTTGATCAAATCAAATAGCTATAAATATTTGATCAACATGGTTTTGTACTGAGATAAAGTATTTGATGATTTTTACACATTGAACGGCTCGGATCATCGAAATAAGACCTATGACATACTTCACGGACCTAACAATACGTTTCAATCTGATCTCTTACTGAAGTCTAACTCAAAGTAAAATATAGTGACAATTGGTATAGCTGCCCCCGCCCCGAGGTGGGGGGTATTTGTCAATTAGTCATTTTATTACATTAATTTTATCCTTTAATTTTTCACATGTGTCAATTTAATTTAATGGATAATAATGCCTTTCAACAATGTGAAATATCTTTTTGAATGTACTATGTAGTACTTAATTTTTTTTCCTTAAATGAAGGATTAATTACACTAGGACCTATCAACTACTACTGAATTTCACTCTACTCCTAATTTATGAATAGTACATATTAACCATTTTAACCATGAAAATCATATAAATACATTTCTTTTGAAGGTGGTTTGATTTGTAAGAGTTTTTGAAAGATGAAAATGATAAATTTTTATAATTGATGTACAAGGACGAGTGAATAAAATGATATTTTTAATAATTGAAGGATCTTGATATAATTAATCAAATATTTTAATATATGTTATTAATTTGATTAAATTAACACAAGATAGGCAACCGTATATATAATTTCCAAAAATTAAAAATGGTTTGGAGAAATTGAATTATACATGCCTTGCGAAGATCGCCAGAGAGATAGGTGGACAAGTCTTCTTCAATGGAATGCTTGTAACGAGCATGGTAACCACCCTTGGCAGCTAAAAGTTCATGAGGAGAACAGATGCAAGTAAGTTCAACGAACACGGCGTAATCTGTGTTTGATTGTTTCATCGCTACATTTGCTAACACTGCATCTCGATCTTCTGGATCCGCCATCCATCTGAACACTGCTCTCTGTGTGTATATATATATATATATATCAGTGTGTTGAAGGATCATTCATTTTATGAAAAATACTACTGAATCGAAATCCATATATATAGCATTTTGGAAGCGGAACAAATTGGGAAAGATAGTGGAGACGGCTAGGATTTTCATATATTATTACGCCCAAAAATGTGACACTTCAAAATTTTATTAAAAATTTTACCAAATATTTTATATGCGTGAGTGGGATTCACATTGTATGAATCTTACCTCCATAATAAAAATTTTAAGAAGGTCTCTAGCATTATTCTATTACTTCCGTCTAAAAATATTAGTTAATGTTATAATAAGGGGTGGTTTGAGATGATCTAAATAAGTATACTTTTGACTTTTTATGAAATATGAGCTGTGTTTGAAGTGATGTGATAGAGAAGTGATGTGACTTAAATAAGATGATGTGACTAGGATACTGACTTTTTGACTTTTTTAGGTATGACAAAGAAAATCTAAATTTTCTACCAGATGAATGACCAAATGTCTCACATAAGCGTTGGTCTACAAAACTCATGTTAGATATTTGGTTATTCATTTGATAGAAAATTTGAAACCTATAGTATTTTCTCAAAATATTAGTCCCGTATTTTATTTTTTATTACCCTAAAATATTTGTTACTTTTCAAAAATTAAAAGTTAAAATAATGTGAATTTTTTATTTTGTCTTTCTTTTAAATTTATTAATAACACAAGAAGTACAATTATAACAATTAATATTCTTAAAAAAATATACTATTAAAGGGTATTATCTTGAAACGGAAAAGTAATATTTATAAAGTCTCTCATTAATTTGTAATAATTTTTTCAAATTTTCATGTTGATTGATTTTTTTCCTCTCAATATTGTAACTTCAACAATGCTATAGAGCTCTAAAAGTAGAGCTCTGAGCTGGCATGTCCAAAAAAAAAAAAAAAATTCAAGCTAAACATCACACCAAACTGGATCCCATACACCTCCATCTCATTAGTGCATATTTTACAGCTCTTATCCTAGAGCTCTCGAGCATTTTTCTTGTAACTTTTAACAATAGCTGTACTATTAAAAATAAAAAATGATATCCCACATTACAGTTAATAACTTATAAATAACAAGACTTTACGTTTTAAGATGTGAAATAAAGAATTAAGAGTGGGGATTTAAGTCTTATTTATTTTTTTAAAAAAGAGAGAAAATTATAAAAAATAAAAATAAAAATCACTCTTATAACGAAATAAATTTTTAATTTTTAATTTTGTTAGTTTAAATCATAAACTTTTAATTTATTTTAAATGCCTACTTCGATTAAGTAATATTGATGAGAAAAAAATAGTCATTAAAGTCAAAAAAAAAAAAAAAAGAAAGAAAGAAAGAAAGAAGCTTTTTACATTTTTTATGCAAACAAAGCTTAATAGGGGTCATTTGAAATGATTTAAATAAGTGTACTTTTTGACTTTTTATGAAATATAGGTTGGGTATGGATTGGGTTTGAAGTGATGTGATAGAGAGGTGATGTGACTTAAATAGGATAGTGACTTTTTGACTTTTTTAGGACACTCTAAACATTTTTTCTTTTGATAACAAAAATAAAATGATGATTTAAATTGAAAATAAATCAAAAAATTAGGATGTTTATATTGACAAAATTAAAAATTTAGAATTCATTTTATTATAAGGGTGAAAACTCTTGTTTTTTTTAATAATTTCCCCTCCCCCCCAAAAAAGACTTATGTATAAATAAGTTTAATAAATATAATTAGGGCATGGCTGGAAGATGAAGACCAGCGTGGAGCTATACGGGGAATGTGACAACATTTTTAATATTGTGTTATCTAATTGATAATATTTATTTAAAAATTAGATTTAAATTCACAATGTAAAAAATTAATTTGATACAATTAAAGCGATAGAACATTAGCAAATACGTGTGATCAATTTATATATTTCATGTGTCGTAGACACACACAAGCAATCCCCAAATCAATAATTATATACATGTTGGCTGTAATAATTTTATTGGTTCAAGGGATTAAAAGATTAAAAATATATAATAACGGAGATAATAGTTAATAATTATTAAAAAATAATGCTATATGCATCAATTAGTATATCAATTAATACATTAACAGATGATGCGATATAATTTTAAAATTTTTGAATATTTATAATTTGTGTAATGAATAGAGTCATTAATAATATCATAACACTAATACACTAATAGATGCCGCTGGCACCACCGTAATTAAATATCACTTTATCATTGAACACTTACATTCTGCATATTTAGCTTACGTCTCAAATGCAATTTTCACATGCATTTGCAGTCCCAAATAAGTTGATTTGAAACTCGCAACTCCAAAAATCAAAATCAACTCCATCGAAAATTCATCAATAACAGATAA
>NW_021027428.1:470627-526260 GCF_004153795.1 Camellia sinensis
ATTTTTACCAAATGTCTCACATGGGTGTGGGACCCACACAATGTGGGTCCCATGTGGGTCCCACACGCATGTGAGACATTTGATAAAATTTTTGGTAGAATTTTTGGGGCTTCTAGCATTTTTGATAGTATATTTTCTCTTTTTGAATTTATGAACCACACACAAATCAACATATGTCGCTGCCACATATCAGACTTCATTAGACATTAATTTATGTGGTTAGGTTTTGGCATCATTTGGGTCCATGGTATCAAATATGATTAATTTAATGAGAGTAAAGATGTATATCCTAAGACAAATAGTTTACTGAAATGTTTTTAATTATCAAAATAGTACTATTACATTATTTTGGTATAAAATGTTGTATAAAAATATGAAAACATAATGTTTTTATTGTTAAATTAAAATTAATTATTAGTGATTGTGGTGTGTCGTTATATTTCAAAATGGTAGTGATTACCAACCCATTGTGCTAAATTTGTGGATAATTATTCAGTAATGTCAGAGTGTGGACACATGGTATTCTATAGTATTATGATTGGTAGATAATGTGAGTAGGTGGGGTATTGTGTTGGGTGATTGAGAAACATGAAAAGGACATATTGAATGATGATTGGTTAGTGAGTACATACACATGATGCTCTAAGAATATTGAATAATTTTCCTAAATTTGGTTACCATTCTAAAATAGTATTAATTACGGTCTAATGTAAGTAGTGGTTCAAATTTATTTTTTAGATGTAATGACTTAAAGTGGAGATATATATGATATTAATTTTTATTTTTATTAGTGTGATGTTTATATAGTACAATTTCTCCTTTTAAATTTAGGAAGAACACACTAATCAGCATATGTGGATGCCAGATTTCAGACTTCATTAGACGTTAATTTATGTGGTTAGGTTTTGGCATCATTTGGAGAAAAATGTTAAGAATCCTAAATGTTTTATTAAATGTTTTAGCAAATGTCTTATATAGTTGTGAGACCCACATCATGTGGGTCTCATGTAAATCTCACACTCATCTAAGACATTTGATAAAACATTTAAGATTTTTAATATTACTTATCATTTGGATTCAGGGGATTAAATATGTATCATTAAATGAGAATGAGCGAAGCGGGTTGATTTGTAGTGTTCCACTCCTATCATGTATTTAGGGGTGTAAAAGAAAAATGCTTTGAATCTCCTTTTTTTTGGAGATTTCTACAAGGAATATGTTTGAGGGCCCTAATTTCTGTGGCTCAAATGGCTCAAATTTGTCAAAACGACGTCGTTTTGGCAATTTTGATGTTTTGTACTCAAAACGACGTCGTTTGAACAAATTCGAGCCATTTGAGCCACAAAAATTAGGACCCTCTATCATTGTTGTTTCTACAATTCTTTTTGATTCTCAATTATTGATGTATATATAAGACCTACTCATGTACGTGTGAAACTCACGCCATCACTAATTAAGATCAAAGGAAGTTATGGGAGTCTTCGGAAAAAAAAGGAATCTCAATCGTTGGGGTGTAAAATATGTATCATTAATAAATGAGAATACGCAGAGCTGTCTGATTTGTAGTGTTGCACTCTTATCAAGTGGTGTAATTTTGGGTCAAACTGGCCCACTGTGGGGGCTATGCAGACTCTTGTCGAAATTTGAGTCGGTTCGGACTGACCCACGTGGCAAAAGGGTAGGCTAAGCCCAAGCCAACTTAAACAGGCCCGCAGGCTTGAGCTCCGGCCAAGCCTGGCGGGCCTTCTTTTGAAAAAAATAGTTGATAAATATATTATATATAGATTATTTATAAGAGATAAAAAGCAAAAGAAAAATTATACTATACTATTTTAATTATGATTAATGAGATATTTGATTATGTTTTATATCGTATAAAGTTATGTAATTTTCTACTTTTGTTACGACATTATTTTAGTTATGCTTCATGAGAGTTATTTGGTTATGTCTCGTGTGATATTTAGTTATGACTTACTTTTTTTTTTATTATTTTAGTTATGACTAAGTATTGAATTATGTCATTTTTTACTTTAGTTAATACTAATTTTCTTCTTAAATTATGATATTATTTTAGTTATGAATAATGAGATATTTGGTTATGTTATTTTTATAATTATGACTCAAAAAGTATGAAATTATATCATTTTTTTATTTGATTATAAAGTATGTGCATAGTTTTTCCAGGAAAAAAATAAAATGAAATGAATAATTTTATATATATTAAAATGAAAAAAAATTCGGGCCTATCAAGCTAGGCCATGAGCTGGGCTCAGGTCAAGCTGCAAAATAAACAACTCAGACCACACTAGGCCGCCGGCTGGTTGCGGATGGGTCGTGGGTTAATGGGCCAGATTTACATCTGAGCTGTGCTTCGGACCCCCAGTGGGGGTCGCATCCCCAGTGACGTGACAGCATGGGGTTGGCTGAAAACATTAAAAAAAATAATAATAATTTTTTTTTGGACCAATCACATGCGACCCCCAATACCCCCACTGGGGGTCCGAAGCTTTTTCCTTTACATCCCTACTTGTATCATATCAAGACAAAATAAATGGTAGAGATGGCATGAGTGGGTGAGAATATGATAATTTTGTAAGTTTAGAAAATACAAAATTAATAAAAATGCGAAATAATATGGTATATTATAGATAATGACTTATAATTAATAAGAGTTAAAAAATGTATAACACACTAATCATTTACTTCTTCTTTCTTTTTTTCTTTTTTTTTGAGATGAAAGTGATAACTGAACATGTTGCCATTATCAAATTGATTTTTTAATTTTTTGAACGATTTTTTATTTTTTTGAATGATATATACAAAAAAATTTATAAAACAAACGATTTAGATTGTCGAAACGAGACTCGTGATAAAACTCATAGTCTCAAATAATACATTCTAATCTAAAATTAAAGCGAAAGAGATCTCAAACTTTAAATATATTTAATAAATATAATCAAGACATAAACAAAAAGGGATAGAAAAATCCATTTCCATCCTAATTTTTTTATGGGCAGATTACAAATAAATCCTCTTTGAAATCTTTGAAAGAGGTGTGGTCGATTTAGTACCACAACCTTTTGTTTATACCCAAAAATCCTCTAACGTTTTTCTTCTTCTGTGCCTCTTTCTCCTCTTGATTTTTGGTGATCAGCGACCGGCAATCACGTCTTACTTCCTCTCTTTCTCTTTTTGATATGTAGTCACCGATAACTGACTATCATTATTGATTGGAGTTCACCGGCAACCACCGACTCTTTGTTTCACCCTCACTGACGATGAAGAAAATATGATTCCAACGAAGAAGATGAATAGATCTACTCAAAGCTGATGTAGATCTACTCAGATCTGAGTGAGTAAATCTACATCAGATCCAACTAGATTTAAACAAAAAATAGTTGTTGGAGTACAATTCTCTCTCTATATTTGTCTCTCTCCTTCGATCTTTCGATTTTTTTTTACTTTTTCTCTAATATACACTTCTTCTTTTTTTTTGTTTTAATGGGAAAAAAAATCCAAGTTTTAAACAAGTTGTTTTCGAGTTTTAGTTCCAAATGATGAAAATTGAAAAATTTTACAATTTCAATTTTTTTGGTGCTGAAATAAATCATGGTTTCAAGCTGCAAAATTTTACAGTTTCATAACATATTTTTCAGTTTGATTAATAAGGATAAATGCTTAATAGATTTTTTCTTTGAAACTATAACATTTTACAATTTCAAAACTTGTTTTTCAGTTTGATCAATATTTGAGATTATTTGCTTAAATCTTATAAAAATTAAAAAATAACGCATGTGTTTTTTTTCATTAAGGCTATTTTTTGTTGTCACGTTTTTTTTTTCCCTTTCAATTGATCAATATTTAGCAAATTTTGTTATGTTTTTGGGCTTTAATTTCTCTATTTTTTTTGGGCAATATTCTGAACATTTCAGTGAATCTCCGACAATATTCTTAATGTTTAGCGAATGTTCTGGACATTCTGACGACTTCCAATAGCGTTCAGAACACTCTAGCAAACTTTTGGCGATACTCTGTCGACTTCCTGATGATGTTGAGGGTTGGTTTGGCAAGGGCTCATTGGGCTTTTTTGGGCTCAATGAGTCATAAAAGACAGAATAGGTTCATGAGTCACAACAGACAAAACATCCCATTCAACCATATAATCATTACACTCTTCTCTCACAAAAAAATCAAAAAAGCCAAAAAGTCAAAAACCCTTCCCAAACTAAGCTTTTGAGCAGAGGTTCATATAGTAAAAAAAGCCAAAAAGCCAAAAAGCCAACCCACTTCCCAAACGGAAGCTGAATATTTCGACGAGTTTTTGATGATCGTCTGACTAAAGTCCGACAGTAATAGGATATAACAAAGTTTGTAAAAAAAATAAAATAATTAAAAATAATTTTTTTTGATAATAGTTAAAAATATATAAGATTAATTAGGATAAATATTTTATTTTAAAATTAAATAAATTTTAAATTTTATATATGAAAGTACTGATAAGTTTCCCTAAATAAATTTTAAATTTTAGATATGAAAGTACTGATAAGTTTCCCATTTTTTTATTAGAGTAGAAAAAAATTTATACATACAGAACGAGATTGCGTTCGCGGGGTAGAGAAAAATTGTCATGCCCAAGTAGGGGTGCAACTCGGGCGGGCTCAACCCGAGCAACCCGAGCTCAGTCTGAATTTTTTTAGAGCTTGGGCAACTATATCTTGTAATCTGGACGGGCTTGGGCAGATTTTTGATGCCCGAATTACAATTCGGGCCTGGCTTGAGCAGAACCAATGGCCAACCCGAGCAACCCGAATCCGAATTCAATTTAATATATTATATAAATTATATAATATATAATATATATATAATTTAATAAATTATGTAATATATATAAATTAAGTAAAAGAGTTAGTCTTAATTTTTTTTTTTTTTTGGTTAGTCTTCTATTAAGTAAAAGAGTTAATCTTAATTTTTATTCTTTATTTTTTTTTGGTTAGTTTTCTATCATTAGATTAGCATCTTTTATGTCTACCCTTAGATATACCTACAGGTTTCTGAACTCGGGCAATTCGGGCAACCCGAGTTCAAAATACAAAGTTTGGGCCGAGCTTGGGCAACAATATTCGGGTTCATGGTCGGGCTTAGACAGTGCCAAATACAATTCGGGTCGGACTTGGGCAGACCCCTAACCCGACCGAACCCGCCCGTGTTGCACCCTATGCCCAAGGCGAAACTTTTCCTTTGCTGCTAATGTCACAGGGTAGACTACCTACCTACTAGCTCTAAATTAGGACATAAACAATGTCATCCCTAGAGCTACGTGTACTCTTGTTTTATGCATCATTTTTTTTTTTAATTAAATTCAAACAACTAATCCACATCTTATTTATTATATTAAAAAATCAGCCGTTTCAACTATTTAAATTTAACAAAAATATTTGGAAGCTCTAATTAGAGCCACCACTAATGAGGTGGCCACAGTATATGTTGTGCTTTTTTCTTTTTCTTTTTTCAATTTTCACCTCATTAGTGGTGGATTTAGAACTCCTTATTTAGAACTCTAAATCATTACTGTAAATTTAAACATACTAGCATAATATTTGTGTTATTTATATATGTAAATAAATAATTAAAAATTAATTTTAAAATTAAATTGTAACATAAAATTTATTTAATATATAAAACAAAAATAATTTTAAATTAATTGAATTTTAACTATTTTTATTAGAGTTTTTTATTTTTATTTTTTATATGTCCTTAATTATATGTTCTAGATTCACAATAAGAAATAGATAAACTATGGTATAGTTTAATTTTTTTTTAAAAACTACAATGAAATTAAAAAAAAACACGTAAGTATATTTAAATTCTCTTTTAAAGCTTAACCTATCCTTTTAATTGATATAGTAATTTAAAGATTAATATTTCTAGTACTACTTTAGCTTATTACTTTTTAACTTTTATTCAAATTTTATTTTAACCTCTCATATTTTACAATAATTTTAACGTCATATTTTTAGATGAATTTCAATATAATTTCTCCGTTTAATATTATATAAAAACGAACTTAGGCACTTGATTGGCATGTGGAATACTAATTAATGAATTCATCACAGTAACATTAGTTTAGGAAAAATTTATCCACAAATTTCATATAGAGGAATATTGATCCATTTAATTTTAAGAGTTTTCTTATGAACTAATTAGTTTTTTTTTTTTAAAGTTATATTTATTTGATTTGATGTCATTTGAGTTTAAGTGAATGTCCTTTTGTGATTTATTTTTCTAATTTTATGATTCATTTTTGGGATTAGAATGGAAATATGAGGTGTGAAAAATTCTTTTGAAAAGAATTGGTAGTTGAAATGTTGGTAGTTGAGTGTTGAAATTTACATTTTTGTTAGTGTGATTTTCTGGTGTTACATTAGAGTGCTATGCTTGAAAAAAGTATACTAAGAAGTTTTTGTGTGTTATAAATTGTTACATTTGAAAAAAATACACTAAGAATTTTTTTTGTATGTTATGTTGTTACATTTGAAAAAATTATATTAAAAAGTTTTTTAATATGTTATATTAGAGTGTTACGCTTGGAAAAAGTACACTAAAAAATTTTGTGTGTTATATTGATTGGAGTGTTACGTTTGGAAAAAATACACTAAGGAGTTTTTATGTGTTACATTGATTGAAGTTTTACGTTTGAGAAAAATACATTAAAGAGTTTTTTTTTAATATTACGTTGTTACGTTTAGGAAAAGTACACTAAGAAATTTTTTAATATGTTACATTTGGAAAAATTACACGAAAGAATTATTGTGTGTTACATTGATTGTGTTACATTTGGAAAAAATACAGTAAAGAGTTTTTTTGAAATGTTACGTTGTTACGTTTTGAAAAGGCACACTAAAGAATTTTTTAGTATGTTATATTGAAGTATTACCTTTTTTTAGAGTTACATTAGAGTGTTATTATATGTTGATTTTTTGGCTTTCGAAGGTTATTATTGTAATTTTAAGGGTGCTGACAAGGATCAATCAGTCCTTACAGAAGATTAATTGCCAGCCAATTCAGACGATTGTGTTTTAGTTCTTTCAGCCTCATTGAAGAAGACTTTTACTGATGACTTTGTTTAGGAGAATTAAGCAAATAACGATTAAATGAAGAACAATTATAGCATTTCATTAAGTAAAATGAAAGACTTACAATGATCCAATTCAGCCTCGTAGAGGTTTACAGCAACAAGCTACTTGAAACTACTCCTATGAACGAAGTGTAGTACAGGAATTCGAAATACAGAAATGCAAAGAACAAGAAATGTAAAATCTTGAAGGAAAATAAAGTAGATAAAACTGATTTTTTGGATCTGAGTCTGGTGCTTCTTTCTGGAGCCTTCTCTGCTATTTATACTTCTTAATAATAACCGTCGAAATAAGCTTCCAACCGTCAAATCATCCCTCCAGGATTACTGATCATGTTTCCTCACAGTTAGCTCCACCACGCCATGTCTGCAGTTAGACTTCCTTCCTGATTTCGAATTTAAATATATGAGTAACCGTTAAAGCCACGTCATCTTACATCTCTTTGCTGATCCAGTGCTACACAGATCTACAATAACCAATATTAATTGCCACGTGTATGATTACGATTGAAGATTTGAATTGTTTTCCCGTATTGCCCTCATCCTACCACGTGTTGGACAGTGATTGACCTATACAAAATATGCAGCCAACATTACCCCCCGCATTAATATACCCAATACTTTGTGATATTAGTGGATCAAGGTATTTTATCCACGTCTTAGAACGTGCATGGGCTTTGCACTTTTCAGAAATGCAACCGTCATTCATCAATGAAACATTTGCATTAAATTCTCTTTTAACCTTGAGCATTTCCACTATTTCAGTATTCGAAAAGACTGGTACATCTTTTATGGCCAAGCAAGTCTTTTCTTACATTGATCAAGCATACGAAGAGTTATTTGATAATTCTGTTCGTCCTCGAAAGAACCATTATGCATTGATTAGCCACCTTTATCCACCCCCATTTATACAAGTTATGGAAGCTTTTGCAAATCACCGACCTTCGAACCAAGAACCTACTACTTACGATTCTTTGGAACACAAATTTGCAACCACGGATATCGAAAGCTCTTCTTCTATAAAAAAGCCTTCAGCGTGGGATGAAGCTCCTGCTTCTTCTTCTTCTACGACCTCTAGCTGGGGAACTTGGCCTACCCCTACTCAACCTCAGACGAGGGAACGCATTCATCACCGATTCCCTGAATTCAATGACCCTCTTGAAATCTCCCCTTCCAAACACAGTTCTGTAGTATATCCATATGTTCCTATTGACCATATACGCAGTCTTGAGGACAATCTGCTTTCAACATGGTATACTTCTACCTTGCCATCTCAGATGGTTCAAAGTGTCCCACGTCCTGATAAAGCTTTAGGGATCAGTCTTGCGCTTTTAGCCAAAAAAGCAAAACTTTATACCTCCGATTGGCTAGAATGTGTGATCAGACCTGAATTTCTAGATTCGATCAGGGAACCTCCGACTGCTCCTCCTCTGCCTTCCAATCCAAATTGGATTGATGAATTGAGGCTCACTCTCTCTAAGGGCCAATACTTCACCCCCTACCACGTCCCAGTGCCTTCAACTCCTTATCAGCAATTTAGGGTTCAGACCTTGCTTGCTGCTTATTCCCATTTATCCTTTGAAGTCCTTCGAGATGACATTCCCCACAAAAACTTTCTATGGGCTCGTGACATTATGTCTCGAAGTTATCTTCTCAACCCTGTGGCCCAAATAAAGCTTTTTACCTTTTTAGACCAATTTCCTCTCCTGCTCAACTGGTACTTCAATGTTTCCATTACCAGTGAAGTTCTGGATGAAGCCTGCTCTGCTCGAATTCAGGTTCAGTATGAGACAGAGAACTTCTTTGATGAATATGAGGCCTTCAGGTGCTAGGATTCTGAGCAAGGGAAAGATGTTGCTGTGAACGAAGTGCATGAAGAAGAGGAGATGGAAGCCACAGAAAAAGCCCTAAAACAGATAGAATTCGAAGTGAAGGCCCAACAACTCACTTCTCAATTAAGGGCTTACCAATTAGATAAACCAAACCTGGACAAGATAGAGGATAGAGTAGGAAAAGAGTATTCATTTATTGAATTTTGTTGGACTAAATTCCATGATCTTGTAACTTTGTTCATTCCATATTTCTATGAAATTGAGAATGTAATCAAATGAATCCCGGTATAAATAGTACTTATTAATAAAACTAGGCTTTTCGAATTTCATTTGTCAGACTCTGATTTACCACTCCAATTGTAAACTTAATTCTATGGTTGATGTGAAATTTTCAAACTCAAGTCCTAACTCAAACTCTTCCAAAGTGTGAAATTTTCTTTTTAAGAAAACAATTATTGCCCTACATATCGATTCTAGGATTAACATAATTCTTCAGCTATTAGCTTCGAATTAACCAACTTTGTCCTTTGAAACTTGATTTAAACATATCCAATGAAATACTGGAAGCCCAATTTGAACTTTTCCAACATATGGAGTGTAATTGACAACTTTTGCCAGTTTTCTTTCAGAATCAGAGCTTCGAATTTACTAATTTTGCCATTTGAAACTTGATTTGATCATATTCAATTCCCTACCATATGGTTAATACAATCAAGTAATTTCAAATCAACTAATTTTGTTTCGAACAAACAATCGATATTTTCCAACATATGGAAACCTTTTTTAAGGACTGCACTGTTTTATTCTAAAAAAGTGATTGATTTCTTCTGTATATTATCAAACCAACTATTGGTTTGAAACTTAGAACAAACAATTCCTAACCTTAAGGTATTTCAAGTTTTTGCTTCGAAGGATTTTACTCTCACTAAGAAACCTAAAAATAGGTTTTTAATCCTTTTGAAGTAAACAAATACTTGAGCATTCTTGCATCCTTAGATGTGGAATGTGCTTCGAAGTCGACATCCTGCTTTCGAAGCCGTTTGTCAGTTGATTTTGGCCCCAAAACTTGGTTTCGAAGCCAAATATTCTATTTCGAAGCTAACGTTAGTATTTGAGATACGTTTCCCTCCATAACTATCAACTTTGAGGGAAACTTTTCGCACGCGTACTTTTAGTACTTCTTTATGAATTCCGCCAGTATAAAACGATTGGGTATATTTTTCAGAAAGAAAGGTTTAAAAACCCTTTTATTTTGCTCCCAATCCACTTGGTCGTTTAACACACAAACCCTTCATCTTCTGTTGGCTTTCTCTTTTCCTTTACTCTCTTTCCCAACTTCGTCTTCTGAGAAAACTCTCTATCAATGGCTTCTCCTTCCTTGAAAGTACCAGTTGTGAAGCGTGCAAGTCCATCTGTAGCCTTGAAAAGGATCATTGATGAGGAGTGTGAGAAGTACAAGGCTGGTGAGAAAAGTACCATTGACGGACGCATCTTCATTCCCCGTCGCTATGAGCAACAAGAATATGTGCTTGGGCCCATTTTTAAGGAGATTCCCACTGAGCTTCCAGCTCTGTATCCACGTCTAGAAGATCATTGTCTCCTTTATGAAGGTGGTCTTGATTGAGAAAGCTAGAGAGTGAACTGACCCCATCGCCACTGGCCCACAGTGAGACCAGAGTAGGAGGAATGGTATGATCGTGTCACGACCCAAACCCGCCCCTATGGGTTTAGCACCGTAACCGGCCAGTAATCCGAGATTACCGAAGGCCTGCTTAACAGTAATACAGTAATACAGAGTACAGGGGCTAGCAGAATCCAATACAGTAAATAAACTATGTTCAATGAGCTGTGACAGTCTGTATGGAAAAAGACTTTTCATTCAAATATATACAGTCAGACAAACAGTATGTACATATATACAATCATTCAGTTCAGGGACCTAATCCCTATTAAACAGTGTCGTAACAGTCTATACAGTCGTACAAAACAGATACAGAGACAGACGGGGAAATTAAAAACACCCCTAAACCGTAGCTTGACAGGCTCGGAACCTCGCAGTGAGGCACAGCGGTTGGCCTGACAAAACTGGAGTTTACTCCGACGCTTCTAGCTGCGGTTTGGTGCCTGTACACCTACATATATATATAAGCAGTGAGCTAAAGCCCAGTGAATAACACAATGCATAAAGGGGTTAAGAATGAATGTCTTTACAGTGATGAAAACAGTTCATTAAATCAGTATTTCAGTTGCTCAGTCGATACAGTCATATGTGGTATATCTATTAGCATAACAGTACAGTAAACAGTAGGTCTTAAAAGACCGAACAGTAAATGATGGCCATCAGTCAGTAACAGTAGTGGTTCCAACAAGGGAACCGACAGAGATCTCTGTAACAGTAACAGTAAACAGTAGTTGCTAAGGATGCCACAATACAGTTCAAAATATAGGACATACATTCATTCAATTAACAGTAACCGTTCAGAAAGCAGTACAGTTCGATTGTTCATGAGATAATCATTTTGAACATATCTTTACACAGCTGTTACTCACAGAGTTCTGGGCTACAGTAAGGCTAGAGCGTCTCCTCGGAAGGCCAACCCTACACAGTTACAGATTGAACACACACTAAGCTACACAGTTGGGAAAGATAATAACTTAATCCCTAATTTGCCTTGGTGTGTTCTACATCTATATCCTCGTTAAGATGCCTTAAACTAGGCCTAATAATGCCTAGGATGAGATGAGGATGCAAAGATACACTTTAAAAACATTTTCAGAAAACAGGGGTCACGCTCGAGCGTAGGTTACTCTGCTCGAGCGGACATGCAGACAAAGGTTTCCGCTCGAGCGTAGACTTACCCGCTCGAGCGTTCTGCAAAACAGTCAAAAGTGCTGGATAGGCGAAAATCACGCTCGATTGGGCGCTCGACACCCGCTCGAGCATGAGACACAATGCCCCGTTCGAGCGTCAATTGTTCCACTCGAGCGGACTTCAAAACAGAAAAAAATGCTGGGAGCACGATTTCCACGCTCGAGCGCCAGTCACCCCGCTCGAGCGTGAGTCCAAATTCTGAAAATTCAAGATTTGAACCTCAAGCTCAAAACCAAGTTTTAAACCATAAACTTCGATCCTCTTGGGCCAATTTTCCAGAAAACACATCAAAACTCATACTTTAACATGATTCAAAGCTCAATTTGTAAAATCAAAGTCCAAGGGTGTTTCAAATAAATCCAATTCAAACCAAGTGCCATGAATATGAAGAATGTGCAAACATGCATGAATTTAGATCCTTCAAAGCTTCAAATGCTAGCTCAATTGAGCCAATTCTTTCTAAAAACATAATGAAATCATGGACCACTCATAAAACATGGACATGCATGTGAGGAATGTGAACTACAACCTCAAAACTTCAATATATATACATGCATGCAACAATTAAGCTTCAACACAACAATTTGAGCCATAAGTTGGCTCTAGTCTCCAACCTAGGTCTAAACCATGCAAGAAACAATTTAAACACAAGAATGAGAAGATGAATTTCTACCTTAAGTCTCCAATTCAAGGAAGGGAAGCTCAAATATGCAATTCTTCTTCAATTCCAAGCAATTCACAAGCTAAAGTGAGATGGAATCCAACTCTCTCCCCTTATCTCCCTCTCTCTAGTCGGCAAAGGCAAGGAATGAGCTGAGGAAAAGTGTGCCTAGGTGTATACTAAGGCTCAAATGTTGATCATGGTGCGGGCCACTCATGTGGCAAAATGGTAAATAAGGCCAACTATGCAATTTAGCTCATTTTAATCTAATTTAATCGTACCTAATCAGTTTTCAGGTAACTACACCATAAAATCACATAAATTACGATGATCATAAAACACTAATCGGTTTCCGGTTCGGCCGCTGATAAGGCCTTCAATTAGCAGTTTAAACATAAAAACTGAACAGATAATTAAATAGTCAACAGATAGACATACAGTTAAACAGATATACTTAGTCAATTCAATTCCATATTTCAGTCAGTCAGTTCAGTATAGTATTTCAATCTGTTCAATTATCAATCATAATCAGTTTCAGTTTAACGGTAATCAGTGGTTATTCGGTAAACAGTGACGAGGGTTGTTACAGATCGGGTCATCCCTGATAGGACACTGGATCTTCAGGAGCTCTGCCTCTTCGACGCCTTCCAATTATCCAAGTTTACCATTTCGGAAGACCTTTTTTTAATACCTGCTACCCTTTGTTTTTGGAATTCTGCTTTTAATTTCTTTCAGTTCAGATGTGGGATGATGGCTCCTACTGTCCTTAACATCTGACATCTGCCATCTGTTAGGATTATTCCCCACTGGTACCCCATTAGTCCAGATTATCCTGACCTCAAAACCCCTTTTTTCCTTCCCTCTCTGAACTCATCCTATAGTGACTTTGTCAAGGCTAAGAATAAAGAAAGGGCCCTTTGATTGATAGGGAATTTTTCTCTTTTATATTGTATTGGCTTTGCAAGTTCCTTTTCTGCATCTCTTCTCAGAGGATCATGCCTGAATTTGCCCCTCTTGCCAAAGCCCTTGTTTTACAAAGAAAAGTAGCCTTAGCTCCATACATTCTAGGTTATGTTTATAGAGCTTGCTCCTTTTTTTGTGAAAAACCCTTGGATGCCAATCAAGGAGGCCCATTTTGGATTCTTCAACTTTGGCTTTTTGCATATTTCACTGAGTTACAGTCTAAATGCTTAAGGTTTTCGGAACCAAACTCTACCACTCATGGCATGAAATTAGCCAATGTTTCACTCTATCCTTCAAACTTTACTTTTTTACTTTTCTTTCTTTCACCAACTCCCAGCTTCCCCTTCTTCTCACAGCTTCCGTCCCTTCGAACCTACTAATATTGGCCCATCCTGGTTGAGGATCTTCTTGAGTGATAGGTCATGTTCTACACCTCAGCAGAAAAACATATAGGCCTCTATTCTGATTCCTAAAGAATTATTCATTAGGATTATAAACCCCAGAGCTTACAAATGCATCACTGAGCCCTATTGTCCTGCCCAATTTACTAGGCAATTTGGATTCTCACAAGGGGTCCCAATACCTCTTTGCAGTTAGTCCAATTTAAGCCTTACCAACAGAGATCTGAAGGTTCAAAGATCTAGATTGCAAGAAACAACTTCCAAATTCATCCAGGATTTTATTGACTTTAAGTATTTCCCCTTCATACCTCAAAGCAACATACTGAAAAGGTGCCAAACTGGTGGATGGCCAATATGGAGGTACACTTGGCCATTCTTCCTCAAGATCTGTTAATGGTACCGGATGTACCCCAAGCTAAGTCCAAAGGGGCTGGAGTTGTTACCTCTTCCACTGCTCCTGTTACTTCAGTTCTTGCGTCTGTCACCACAAAGTCTATTCCTGTTGCCTCAACTTCTTCTAGAGTTACTCGAGTTGCCTCGAAGAAAGGTATATACTCCTATTTCTTTCCTCTTTTTCTCCTTTATGATGCTCTTGTCCTTACTTATAGCTCTTTCTTTGATGTAGGTGGTGCGCGTGCCTCTCAGGGAGATTCTCCCTAAAAAGTTCAAGCTCTAAATATTCTCAAGAGTAAACAGCAACAAAAGAAAAGAAAGCTCTTACTTGACCTTGAAGAAGAGATGCCTGAGGTTCATGTAGAAGAAAAGGAAACAGAAAAAGAAGAGACAGAAAAAGAGCAAGAGACACCCTTAAAGAGAAGGAAGAAAATGACTGTCTCTTTGTCTGATTTCACTAGAGACCCCATTCTTGAAGCATTTGCTAGAGCAGTCAATGCAGAACATTGCAAAGAACTTATTGTATTTCAGAGGGCTGAGAAGATGAGGCAACAACAAATGCTTAGGGATGAAGCTGATGTTACTGATGCACTTCAAAGAGAAATTGCAAGACAACAACAAACTGTAGGACATTATACTCTTCGCAGCTCTCCGATCGTAGCCACTACTTCTGAAACTAGTAATTTCCTTCGTGCCTCTACTCTCCTTTCTCAAATTTTTTATACTGAGACTTGACATTACTTTGTATTTCTTCTTTTGCAGCAGCAGCTACTCTGCCTTCTCCTTCAATAAGTAGGGGTGAGCATGGTCCGGATTGGACCGGATTGGGGTAAAACCAGGACCAATCCGTTATTTACGGTTCCTAAAAAATTGGAACCAATCCAATCCGTTTAAATCATGGAACCAATCCGAACCAATCCATTTAAATATGGATTGGATCGGTTTAGGACCACGGATTCACATAATTAAATAACAAAAATATATATATAACATTTGAATTTCATAAAAATATAAACATAGCGCTATATTAGTTCCATAATAGCAATATGTTTTTCTATAATAACGACATACTGTTCTAGAATTTAAACAACCATAAGAAAACTAGTTTCACCATAAGTATTTAGACAATTGCAAATTAAAACTTAAAACTAACAAACAAAAGTAATAAAAGAAGATATTATACGGTTTTAGGTTTGAGTTTAGATTTTACATAGAATAAGAAAAGATACTATGGGGGAGGATGTCTAATAAAAATATAGACTATTTGTATACGGTCCGGATCGGTTCCAATCCGGAACCGTGGGATTCAATCCGGAACCAATTCGTGAACTACGGATTTTTAATTATTCAATCCGGAACCGAACCGCGGATTCAAAAAACCAATCCAAACCTATCGGATTGGACTGGACTGGATCGGATTACGGATTTCAGGGATTCCTTGCTCAGCCCTATCAATAAGGACTCATTCCATTTCATCTGAAGTTGAAAGACCTCGAACTGTGGAGCCAATTTAAACAATACTTTCACTCCCTAGTCCTACATTTTTCATACCTTTCTTGAGGCAAAGTATTTCTGCATCCCTATCATTTGGCTTAACTCTATACTTTTCTCATTTACCTTTCAACTCTACTCAATTTGCTCTCCCTTTAAGCCTTACTGTTCCTTCATCTTCTGAAGAAATTCCTGCTATTACTTCAGTTATTACTCCATCTCCAGTGATAGCTGATTCCCGTAGAGAAGACACTGGTCGCTCACCAATTCTTTGTCCATTGTCTCTACCTAGCTCCAGTCCCTCTTTTCTCGACCTACTAGTAGCTAAGACTATAGATACTGGTAGAGATACTTTATCTTCTCCTCCTATCGATATGCAGCCATCTCTTCCTCATATCAGAGCCCTCTCTGTGCCAACCATGTCAACAGAAGAAGTGGACATTTTTGAAGCTAGACTAGCTAGCCTTTTTGATGTGCCTTCCACCACCTCAACAGTTAGCAATGAAACTGAACCATTAGTCCTAGCTGATTCTCTCTTAGAAATTTTTGAGAGCTCTTCCTCCACTAGTAAGACTTCCCTGCCTACATTGGACTTGGACAGTTGTTTGGAATTGCTGACATCCTTCTTGAGGATCCCGTTCGAAGCTTTGCAAAGGCCTATTATCAAGAATGGCTTCCTCCAGTGCTACAAAGTTATTGAGCAATCCAACATGACTATTTCAAGTCATTTATCTCAGGCGACAGCCACCATTGACTTTTACATCAATATCTGCCATGTCGCCAAGGCTGCAGAAAAGAAATTGCTGAGAGATCAGAGTTTTGTTTCCAAAATACATGCTGAAGTGTCAGAATTAAAAGAGCAACATTCCTCTGTCTCCCAATTTCAAGCTCAACTATTCGAGAAGAAAGCTCAGCTTGAAGAAGAGTTATCAGCAGTCAATCAAGCTTTAGATTGAACTGCCACCAAGCTGCAAATCACTAACCAAAGACTGGCTGATCGAAAGCAAGAGATGGCTACAGTCATTCAGTTGTTCCCATCTCTTAAGAGTAGAGAGTCTATTGTAAAGGAACAACTGAAACATTGTACTGACTTTTGGGCCAATCTATGGCTGCATGTATTCAACTTATTATGAAATAAAATCCTTATTTATCATTTGAGTGTTTTCATGTTTTTTCATTTAACACTTATTATATTCCTTGTGTTTCCCACACGATTGGATAATAAGGCTTCAAATATCTGTCATTAATCTTCTTGGGATGTACATATCCATTCAAATTTTTCAAATGATATTCTCCTGAAGGCAAAACTCTATGAACTTGATATGGTCCTTCCCAGTTAGGTGACTATTTGCCAAACTTGTGGCTTTTAATCCCTATTGAGAATATTGTCTTCCATATCAAATCATCTTCATCAAAGTTAATGTGTTTGGCTTTCTTATTATAGTTTTTGGATGCTTTTTTCTTTTGGAAAAGAATACTATTTAATGCCAGAATTCTAGCTTCATCCACATTCTCTAATTTCAAGCACATACTCTGATGGTACTGCTCAGGAGCTAACTGATCCTGACTTTTCACCCTTAAGGACTTGATGTTAATTTCTACAGGTAACACTGCATCATGCCCATATACTAAGGCATAAGGAGTAACTCCTGTACTTGATCTTGGAGAAGTCCTGTAAGCCCATAATACATCCAACAGTAAGTTATGTCAATCTCTTAGATTGTCTTCCACAACTTTTTGTATTCCTTTCTTCAAAGATTTATTGGATGATTCTGCCTAGCCATGGGCTTGTGCATAATTGAGGGTACAATTACTAAGACTAATTCCAAATTTTGCCACAAAAGACTTTACCATATTTCCATCTAATACAGTCTCATTATCAACAGTTATAGTCTGTGGATGCCAAATCTGTGGATCAGATTTTTAATGAATCCAATAACTTCGGTCTGGTCCACAGCCTTATACGGCTTAGCTTCGACCCACTTAGTGAAGTAATATGTGGCCACTAAGATGAAACAACGATGCTTCGAAGAGGGTGGGTGTATTTTTCCTATCATATCCATGGCACATCCTCTAAACGGCCAAGGCTTCACAACCACATGCAGATTAGTTATAGGTACATGTCATATTGTGTCATGCTTTTGGCATGCCTGACAACCTCTAGCATATTCTATGCAATCTTTAAGGATGGTTGGCCAATAGTAGGAATATCTTCGACGTAACCATCTCATCTTCACACCAGGTTGATGAGCACCACAGATGCTTTTATGAACCTCAGCAATGGCTGTCAATGCTTCATTTGGACCTAAGCATTCCAATAATAACCCGTCTGCCCCCCTTTTGTAGAGAGCATTACCATACATTATGTATTGCATAGATTGCAATTTGATTTTCTTACTGGCTTTCGAAGATGGGCCAGCTAGGTACTGCATTATTGAATGCCTCTAATCTTGTTCTTGTAAGTCATTATGATTGACTTCTAAGACCACATTCTTTTTATTTAAATGTGGTATTACATTTTGATATGTTGTTTGACTTATGTTCATTTGAGTGTTATCCCTTCTCTTGAAATTTGAAACTTTTTGAGCCATATCATTCGCTTTGTTATTCAAGAATCTTGGGACATAAGTTGCATTTGCTATCTAAAATTGAGAAAGCAAATGTAATGCAACAACATAGTATGACAACATGCTTACACTTTGACATTTGAAAATTCCTTTCACCTGGTTAACCACCAATTGAGAATCTCCAAATATATCAACTGCATGAGCTTGTAATCCAATAAGTATTTCCAGTCCTATTATTAAAACTTCATATTCAGCTTGATTATTGGAACAAGTAATTTCATCCACTCTGAAACCATGTGTGGTTTCTACCCCTTGTGGTGACTTAATCACCACACCAATTCCAGTTAGACCATTGGCTTTTGATCCATTGAACCACATTTGTCACGGTTCAACACTAACCATAACAAGTTCCATTATCTCTTGGCTTTCTGTTTGACATGGATGATCTGCCAAGAAATTAGCTAAAACTTGTCATTTTACTGCTTTTTGGGGGACATATTCTAGATGAAATTCTGATAAAGCTAGTATCCATGTGCCCATTCTTCCTCTCAATATAGGTCTAGATAATATATATTTAACCAAATTTGTGGTTCCAATTGCCAAGACAGTTGTAGGTAAAAGATAGTATCTTAATTTCATTGCAGCAAAATACAACGCAAGGCACAACTTTTCTACAACTGAATATTTAGATTCATAAGAATTTAGAAACCTACTAAGGTAATAAACTGCTTGCTTTTTGCCTTCTTCATTATCCTGGGCTAAGAAAACTCCCAGTGAATCTTCTGCTGCAGCTATATACAACTTCAAGGGCTTATTACCCTTTGGTGGCATCAACACTGGAGGGTTGGCCAAGTAGGCTTTTAATTCCTCCGAAAGCAGTTTGATGCTCTACTGTCCACACAAATTCCTCTTCATCTTTCAACCTTAGTAAGGAAGAAAATACTTTAGTTTTTCCTACAATATTATAAATAAATCTTCGAAGAAAATTAACTTGTCAAAGGAATTTTTGTACTTCTTTGTTACTTAATGGAGGTTTGGCTTCAATGATAGCTTTGGCTTTGTTCTAATCAATCTGTATTCCCTTCTTGTGTACTACATAGTCCAAGAAGTTTCTAGCTGATACGCCAAAAGCATATTTGAGAGGGTTAAGTTTCAACTTGAACTTTCTCATTCTTTCAAAAGCTGCTTCTAAGTAAAACAAATGTTCCTCCATGGATTGGGACTTTACCACAATGTCATAAATATAACACTCTAAATATCCTCCAATGAGATCATGAAAGATAATGTTCATAGCCCTTTGATATGTAGCTCCGGCATTCTTCAGACCAAATGACATTTTAACCCATTCGAATGTGCCAATGTTCCCAGGACATCTGAATGCTGTCTTGTGGATATCCTCTTCTACAATGCAGATTTGGTTGTAACCAGAGTGGCCATCCATCATTGATAAATTTTTGTGCCTTACCGAACTGTCCACCAATAAATCTACTATGGGCATAAGATACTCATCTTTTGGAGTTGCTAAATTCAGATTTCTGAAATCGATGCACACCCTCATTTTACCATTCTTTTTAACTACAGGCATAATTTTGGATAGCCATTCAACATACCTGGCTGTCCTAATAAAGCATGCCTTAAGGAGTATAAGAATTTCCTCCTTGACCTTCTAAATCACTTCAGGACTCATCCTTCTTGGTTTTTGTTTGTATGGTTTGAAATTAGGCCTCATAAGGAGCCTATGTTCTACTAATGACCTATCCAATCTTGGTAGTTCATTATAAGACCATGCAAAACAATCTTTATATCTCTTTAAAACCACCAACAACTGGACCCTGTTAAGAGCATTTAACCAAGCACTTATATAGGTGGATTGCTGTATAGAACCTTCCCCTAAGTTCACTTATTTCAAAGGGTCTTGCATCTGAGGACTCACTGATGCTTCTTTTTTGATTTCTTCTGTCTTCGAAGCAATCTCCTTGCTTTGTCCTGCTCCCAATTTCTCTGATTCAACATCTTTGCCTCCTCCTCATAAACAAAATCTGTCCATATGGCTTCTTCTTCCTGTATCTCCTGGACTTTTGTTTTAATGTCCAATGCACAGTATTTATCTAAGGCCAAAACCCTGACTTGTTGATGCTCCTGCATACAGCCAATTACCATGGCTTCTTTCTCTTGTTCTTGCATCTTCTGGATTATTGATTTTATGTCCAATACTAAAATTAAAGCCAAAGACCTAGCCTCCTAGGTTCCATCTTTTTGCCTACAACCAGGCATCATTGTTATCCTTGGTGACAAATTCTTCATCAGCACTTTCCTGGACTAAGTGCTTCAGGTGTGCTAATTCCTCATCAGCCGTCACTTCGGCTGATCCATCAGGTTTTTTCAGTACACTGAGTGGTGTCACTCATTCAGTATACAATTTGGCCTATGCAAAATCTGCATAAACTATGAAGGGTTGAGGGTCTGTGTTGATTTCCTCTGTCTCTCCATTACATAAGGTCATCATGATCTTCTGATGTAGAGAGGAAGGCACACATTTGTTAGTGTGAATCTAATCCCTATCAAGTAGAGCATTATACTTAGCATTGCTGTCGATAACGAAGAATGCCGTCATGCAGTCCTTGGTTCCCACACTCAGGTTGATGGGCAAAATGCCCTGAACCATCTGTTTGTCTCCAGCGAAACCAGCAATGGTTGTGCTGGTTAGGATTAATCTGGGGTTCCTCTTTCCTAGTTTCTTCAAAGAAGATTTCAGAAGCAGGTTTACTACTGCCCCATTATCCACCAATACCCAGTTCATCTGTATCTCATCGAAGAAGGCCTTGATATACAAGGGTTTGACATGCTGTGTCATGGATGTCGTGGGATACTCAAAAGGGTATGAGAGGTTAATACTCACCTCTTCCTCACTTTCATCTCCAGTTTCCATTGGTGTGGCCACTTTGGATTCGTCTTGCACCATACTCACTTATGAGTCTTTACTAGAAACTGGAATTGGGTCAATTTCCTGACCTTCTTAGTTTTCATCTTCAGCTTGGAATTCTTGTGGTAGTATATACACCATATTTACTGATACTGGAGGAAACAAGCCAAATTGGACGACTGGCTGTACTTGCTTTTCTTCTTGGCCAACTTGTTCAATTACTTCAGAAGCATCTTCCATGCTGTATTCTGGTACTTTAGTACCAATAACTTTCTTCGAATGGTCTGTTTCTGCTGGTTTTTCTACCAAAAATGTCTGTTCAGCCATGAAGGCTTCGAGCATTTCCTCCTCAACCATCTTATTCCTTTGGCCTAGGCCAACTTCTCCCTCTGTCTCACTATCGCTTTCCATCAAAGCCCTTTCCAGTCCTGCTAAACTGGATCTTTCTTTGGCTTTTAGTTCAAAGTGAACTTTAGCCAATTGCTCTCTGCTGCAACTTCTTTTGTCTTGAAGAGTCGATTTTGGACTATGATCTAACTTTAGACTCTTTCTTCCCTCTGTCTGGCCCTTTAACTGGACCAATGAAGAGTTTTCTCCACTTTCTTTCAGATCCTTCTGTTACTGAGTATACCTTCGTTGGATCTTCCTCTTTTGGGATCTAGAAATCACTGGAACCATGTTTGGTTCCTTTGTTTTTGGATGCTTTAATAACACTCGATTATTTGGAGCCACCAAGGGAGGTTTGACCATCCTACCCTGGTCTCCAACAACATTTATTTGGGTAGGTATTTCCTTAGGTTTGTTCTGCATAACAAACCAATTTAGAACCCCAAGTACTCATGAACCCACTAACTCAGTTGTCAAACTGTCACTTTCTTCCTTTGGAGCCAGTTTCGAAGCTGCCTGTGAAGGCCACTACTTGGCCCTGACTCCTTGTTTTGGACCTAATTCAAGTCTTCCATGAAGGTGGCCACTTTCCATCCTGTATGAGACTGGTCTAGGGGGTCAATCTCTAACTTTGATCCCATAACTTGAGCCCACTTCAGGTCTCCTTTCAGGATGATTGACATCTA
Source organism: Camellia sinensis (assembly GCF_004153795.1). NCBI lineage: Eukaryota > Viridiplantae > Streptophyta > Magnoliopsida > Ericales > Theaceae > Camellia > Camellia sinensis. The sequence continues at coordinate 492,936 of NW_021027428.1, forward strand.
TTCTATAATAGTTGGGTGGTCTGAACTCATGTAGAGGTCTCTTGCCCTTGGAGTGCACTCTAGTGGCTGTTAACCCAGCCATGAATGGCTGCTGTCTAGGACCAGTTGGATATGGCCTTTTGTTATAGGCACTGATTGGTTTAGAACGCCTTTGTACATCCTTGTAATATTGTTTCCCATCAATCAGAAGCCCTTTCAACTACTTGTAGCTCAACTTGCACCTCTAAAAAATCAGCATCCAGTGCCTTCTCATCAAAGTCTTCCCTCTGGTCTGCAAAGCCCTGTCCAACATTTGGTGAACTTCTAGCATCTTTCTTGACAGTAGTCTGGCTAGTAACATGCATTTGCACATTGACCTCTTTCAATTCCTTCAATGATAAGTTTTGGAAGTCTGGCACAATAACATTGGTTGCAGCTTCTCCAATTTCTGGGAATGGATTAGTGTTAATCCCTATAGCCTTTTCTGCTTTAGCTGGGAATTTTAAACTCCTCTTTTGAATCTGTTCTTGGATCCAATCCCGAAAAACAATATAGTTTTTAGTTGAGTGAGACCAAGAATTATGCCATTTATAATACACTTTTCCTTTAAGTTCCTCTAGAGACGAAATTTTGACTCCTTTTGGTAACTTTAGGAAGTTTGCGGCAAGCAAATGATCAAAAATGTTATCTGCAATTGTTAAATCGAAAGAGTATTTCCTATGAAGGTCTTTCTTTTTAAACTGTTGGTCTATTGTGGTGTCTTTATGAATTAATGCCTCACAGATCACAGGTTCTTTCTCTACAATCTTTGCTGCATCAATATCATAATTAGGATCTCTATAATATGTTTTGTATGATGCATTACTTCGATCTTGTTCTTCCTCTAGTAATGCTTCATACCTAGACACCTTATAGGTTAGTTCCACTAAGTCTCTAAACTCAGTTGAGTCAAACTTCTTTCGAAGCCTAAACTCTAGACCGTTTTGAGCCAATGTCACGAATTCAGGCTCTGGTAGGTTGATCCTATATTTGTTTCGTACTCTTTTGAATTTGACAATTGAGGAGCCTTCTCGTCAAGCCTTTGACTCAACCTTACCAAGTCTGCCATAGAAACTTCTGGCTCTGTTTGGAAGAATTGGTCATGAAATGCCTCCTCTATTTGTTGCCAAGTTTAGATAGAGCCAGGTGTAAGGTTAATATACTATACAAAGGCTGCTCCAGTTAGAGAATTTGGAAATAGTCTTAACTTCATGTAATCATTATTGGTAAATTCACTACATTGAGCGGCGAACCTAACAATATGCTCTACCGTTGACTGGTTTCCATTCCCATAAAAAAGAGCAAAGTCTGGTATCCTAAACCCTCTTGGGTATTCATGTACCCTATCTACCCATTCTCGATACGATTTCCTGTACACAGGAGTTTGAATTCCCCGAGCTATCGGTCCACACATCTCTCTAACAATATCAGCAATTTGGTCCCTAGGAAACATGTTTTGTGCTTGTTGAACCACTACTGGAGGAACAAACACAGGATTTGGTGGACAACCTTGTGCCTGAGGTCCTCTTGGTCCATAAAGCGGTATATTTGGAATTGGTTGTCCTTGTGGTGCTGGCTGCTGTTGAGAATATGGGTGACCCCTCTGAGCCTGTCTTGCGAAAGGACCTGTGAAAGGTGCTAGAACAGGTGTTGTATCTCTTCCAGTCGCAAGAAACCCTTCTAAGCCCCCGTGTACAAATTCGAACAAAGGATTAGTGAACCCCCTTATGCTAGGTTGTAACGCCCCACTTTTTATTACTCGAAACCATTACCAGATTCATTAATTTAATTCAATTTCAGAGATTACATGCGGAAAACTCTTTATATCAACGAGTAAGAATAAACATAAATTCTCTCATCCGAATGCAAATTAAATGTAACATGAGCATAACTAATTAAATTGCCTGTAGGTTTACATTTTTAAAAGTAAAAGAAAGGGGTTTAACCCTTTTACATCAATGGCATTCAGCCTACAAATAAAAGGCCCCGTGGCCAACAGGTAAAGAAGATCCAAGACCTTGAAACACTTCTCGATGTTCACCTGAAAAAGGATTAGCAACGTGGGATGAACATAAAGTCCAGTAAGGATCTCAACATGATTTTAAACAATAACAGCTTACAAATAGCTATGATCATAAATGCTTAGTCTCATACTGTATAAATAATGTGACAGTTTATATAGAAATATACGTGCATAAGAACTTTTCTCAAAACCATTCATTTCATTCAATAATGTAAGCAATTCACTTTTCTTTCTCCTTGTTACCTTTTTTCCAAAATTCATATAACCATAACAGATTTTAGAAAACAATTCCACCAAGCCCATTACGTTTTCTCTCACTTTCCGAATTTGCACCTGATTTGCCTTTTCAAAACATGTTCACAAGTATCCAATATCCTTCACATTATTTACAATCCCAATATAGCATTTACGTCCGTTTCCAATACATTCATATCTATACATGCATACCTTTAGTACAAAAGGAAACACACAAGCAACCAACAAGTATTAAATCAACAAATAAGGCAACTCAGTCTTCCAAAATTATAACCATCATAACCCATAACGTACCCAGATACACTGAGACAATAATAATAACTAAGTTCTGCTCTACCTGCCTTACGCACGGTAAGCCAAGGATACACCTTTCCACAATGAGATGCCAATTTACCAGACACAAGCTGAAAGGTAGTGGTACCTCTGCCAAGTTTTCCAGACGCTAGCTGGAAGCTACTGGTACCTCTGCCAAGTTCTCCAAGCGCTAGCTGGAAGGTACTGGTACCTCTCATTCTAAGGGCGGTACACATTACTAATCATTACAACATGACAAAGTACAACCAACAATTGTAATGCATACACATAAACTATTCAACAACTTACAACCAACACAAGTGTAATGCATACACAACAATTCAACACAACAATGTCATCCTCCACCAGTGACCAAGGACAAAACTTCTAAATGTATGTATTCAACACACGAATTATAATAATTCAACTCTCATGAGATTTTAAATCCAACAACAACGATAGTAGGATAGCTAAGGACAAAACCTCCAAATGTATGTACTTAACACACTAATTGTAATAATTCAATTCTCATGAGATTTTAAAATCCAATCTTGAGTAAATTTCTGAAATTCATACTGAGTTATCATTTCATTCGTCCATTCCAAAAACCAATTCTCTTATTTTCCAAGTTGACATACTCCACTCCTTTATCCCAATCCATTCTTTTTATTTCACAAAAACTAACTCCATGGATGTCAAAGCCATAACCCAACTCAATTTAATATGTTCAATCCAAAATAATTTCAGTGCCATAGTTAATTCTCCCTTTTAGCTATTAACACATTTACACAACCCATAATAACAATTCACCAACATTATTCAACTTTACCCTTTTTTAATTCACCAAGTCAAAACATTAAATTAGGGCTTTTTCTTCTTTCAACATAAACATGCTAAATTACTCCCCAATTAACCCAAACAACAATCAATTTAACAATTTCATTCCCAAACAACAAACCCTAGGTTCCCTTTTATGACTTTCAAAGAAATCCATAATGGATGTGATTTTTATGCAATACAAATCTATCACATATCTATCTGTAGATGAGGTATTGAAAAGGAACAAGGAAATCCCTACCTCAAGATTCGAAACTCAAGATTTGAAGCTAAAGATGATGACCCAACTTGAAATTCCAATGAAATTGCAAAACAATCGGTAGAAGTCTTGATCTATGCTTGCCCTTCAACATTCTTGAAAGATTTGGGGTGAATCTTGGGTAAATAGAAGATAAATCAAGAATTTGGAAGGTTAGGGTTTCATTTTGGAGGATGGAAGGAGAAGAGAGGGAGAAAAAATAGAGTTTTAGGGCCAAAAAGTCACTTTATAATGTTTGTTAGCAACGTGGTCGCTCGAGTGAAGGAAGCTTGGCTCGAGCGTACAAAAGAAGCTCTCAGAATTTCTGAAAATCGCGCAGTTCACTCGAGCGAGCATGCTTCCAACACAGAAACACAAAATTCAAACAGGTATAATTCTCTCGTCTAGACTCCGTTTAGGGTCATTCTTGTGTCCAAATTGAAGCCCCAAAAGTAAGCTTTCCAATGATTCTAGTCTCACATCAAGATTCAAAGTATGGTGAGAGAAAATGATGAAAGAGTGAAAACTACTCAATAACAATTATTCAAATTTGGAGTTTCTGATTTAATCTCACCAACCACTATGGTAACACCTTAACCAAGGCTCAAATAACAACTAAGAAGGTTCTCAATCAAGATAATTAAAGGGTCAAATATAGTTCCATTATAATAGGAAGCACAGAGTGCTACACTCATTTTGTTATTGATTTCGGTTAATTGAACTATTTACTTTCAATAGTCGTGGAGTAAAATATTAATGCAAAAATTCAAGATGATCGGATATTTGTATTTTTATGTTTGAATGAACTTTTTATTACAAACAGTAGATGGTTATTCTTAAAATTATATTTATCGTCTATTTTTTAAAAACAAATATTATTCAAACATATTGTTACTATTGTTCAATCATTTTTTATTTTTTATATGATATTTTACTCGATGAGTCTTTAAAGATAAACGATTTGGATTACCAAAATCGATCTCCAAATGGGTCTATTCAGCCTAAACACTCTCTCAAATTAAAATCACAAGTTCAGGTTAACCAAACCCTATACATATATTCTATATCACCACTCATATCAACATTGGACCATCAACAATTCAAAATAATTATTGGAAATTCACCCCGTATTGCTACTTAACAGACTACAAAGCCCCAACTATTGAAGATGTCGAATATACCAACTTTTAGCACTATTTGCCAAAAATTTTAGTCAATTCCATTTGGCCCTTTTTTTTTAATATTTATTTTATTTATTATTTTTTGAGGGAGAGTGTAGTATTGCACTTGAAATAATAGGGTTAAAATTTTTGGTACTCACTTTTCATTGCCTCAAAGTGGAAGGTTCAATAATTATGTGATATATCTTATACGAGAAATTATATATATCTAAAAAATAAACAAGATAAACTTCCAAACATCTCATGAGAAATGTCAATGCCAAGTAGTTTAATATAATCAAATTAACATAATAAACGTATCCGGGGATCTTGCTCCGCACATGGGTTGAAACGCGCATTACTAATCTCAATTCAAATACTATATAATATATAACTTTTGAAACCCCTTCAGTTTTTTTTGGGTGGATTTAAAATAAATTTGGGTGGATAAACCCCTTTCAGTTTCATGAAACATATGATTACCAGAAATTATCTCCTTCGCAGCCTGTGGCAGGAAACTTGTACAAGTAATGTACTCCCTCCATCCCAAAATAATAGTCTCTTTAGGAGAATCTAACTTTTTTTGGTAGTACAATTATTGCATTTGAAAAAAAGTTGATTTTCCAAAATTATCCTTTTGATAGTACATTTTTTGGAAATATCAATGTCATAATTGTACTTTTTATATTGTATATTAATTTAAAAGAAGGGCAAAATAAGAAATTTATATTATTTTTATACTTGATTTTTGAAGAGGGACTAATATTTTGGGACGATTAAAAATAGAATAAGGGATTAATATTTTGGAACGGAGGGAGTATAATTTTTATATTGCCAGAGGATTAGTAGCAAACACCAAATCTAAAAAAATATCATTTTAAAATTATACTATACTACCTACCTCTTGGAATAGCATTGCCAACCCTCTATATAAACAACTCTTCATAATAATCACGCATTCAAAATTGTCATGGCTACTAGTTCAATTTTTGATTCAAGCTCTAATGAGCGACAATGGATCAATGAAATAAAAAACATTATTGAAGAAGAGGTTAAGGTTGACATTGAAGTTCCTGTTTCAATATTTCGTGTGCCTGCAGCTCTAAGCGCTTTCAAGCCAGAAACATATATGCCACAACTAATAGGCTTGGGGCCTTACCATCATCTTCAACCCGAGCTCTATGAGATGGAGAGGTACAAGCTTGCTGCAGCAAGTCGGCTCCAAAAGCAGTTCCAAAGCCTTGAATTTGAACAACTTGTTGACAAGCTTATGGAATTTGAGTACAAAGTTCGAGCATGTTACCACAAGTTTTTGGACCTCGATCGGGATACCCTACTCTGGACCTCAATCGGGATACCCTACTCGGGATACCCTACTCTTGCTTGAGTTTCTTCATATTTATGTCAGCAAAACTGATATTTATGACACAGCTTTAGTTGATTCTGCAGGAAGAAAATTATCTCATGATTCAATCCTCAGTGATATAATGATGCTTGAAAATCAGATCCCTTTCTTTTTGTTAAGAAAAATCTTGTCCATCCAATGCGCATCAATTGATCTGGATGACAACTCATTGCCATTGATGTTAACGCCTTTCTGTAAAGCAATCTCTCCACCGAAATTGATGGAGAACTTTCCGTTGTCTCAAGTTTTTGAGTATGCACATTTGTTGGACCTTTTGTACCATCTAATGGTGCCCAAATTGGAGGAAACCCAAAAACCGAGCACAACGGATGTCCAAAAGAGTACTACCAAATTCAATGCAAAACAACATGTTGATTCAGGTAATCCTTGTCAAATTTTCACCACCCTTTGGAACAAGTTATCAAGTCTAAATGTTAGGTTGCCAAGTCAAATTACAAAACCTATCAAAAACTTAATAGCTCATGTTGGGAAGATTATTACTGTCTTCCAGGGATGTCCAACTTAGCATCAAAATCTAAAGAAAAAATAAAACCTGAAAATCCAATCTCAAATGAGGGCCAAAAAGCTCCTCAAGTAGAAAAGATTATGATACCTTCAGTATCATACCTTTCTAACATTGCTGGGGTTGAATTCTACCCTACTACTGGTGACATCACGACAATTAGGTTTGAAGAGGAAGAGAAGAGATTTTACCTCCCTGTCATCACTTTGAATGTCCACTCCGAAGTAATAATGAGAAACTTGGTGGCATACGAAGCATCAACAGTATCAGAGTCCCTTGTTTTTGCAGGGTATACTGAATTATTAAATGGGATTATGGAGACCGTAGAGGATGCAAAGTTGCTTAGAGAAAAGAAAATCATTATAAACAGATTGAAAAGTGATGATGAAGTTCTACAACTCTTCAATAGTATCAATAAATCTATTCAACTAACCCACGTTCCATATGTTGATAAGGCCATTGAAGATGTGAACAGGTTCTTCTACAATTCACGGAGGGTTCAGGCATATAAATGGATCAAGAAGTACGTGTATGGTTCTTGGAAGATTTTTACACTTCTAGCCACCATTTTGGTCATGTTGTTGATGGCTCTACAATCATTTTGCTCTGTTTATAGTTGTACTAGTATTGTGAGAAAACTCAACACAACGATTCATAGTTAAATGCATTAGCATGCAGATGTTAAAGTGGCTTGGTTTGGCAAAACTTTTAAGTTGGTTTTTTAGGTTTCTTTGCATGATTTCTTTTTGCCCTTTTTCATCAGTTTTGAACATATTATTGTTATTTCCAAAAAATTAAGAAAACAAAAAACAAAATGGAATACATAAAAAAATCCCAAAAAACACTGTTGCCAAAGCAAGTTGTTCTCAATTAGAATAAGGAGCATCTCCATTCTTATGATTTCTTATTGTTTAGTTTATCTTTGTAAGGCTTTTCGTATGAAGTTGACTTGGTCAAATTTTCAAATATAGTGTGTACTATGTGCTAATAAGATTTGCATTGCCTTTGAACAGATGTTTTATTGTAAAATAGTAATGACTCATTATTTTTCACCATTATCTCTCCTCTTTGTCCTTGTCATTTTATTTTATTTTTATTTATTTATTTATTTTTTGTCAAACATGTACCTGTCAACGTTATAACGCAGAGTGAGAATCGTCTTGTGCAGAAATATAAATGGTTGTTCAGTAATTATATTATCATGATTTTCACATGTTAAACTTGCCCATCCTTGCCATAGTGAACAGTTATGTAAAAGTAAAAATTTCAAACCGAAAAGTTGTGGCACTGAAAAACTTATATAACTTTTTAAATCTAAAAGATTTAATTTAAAAATTGCAATATGCAATCCAAATTGAGCACTATTTTTGACCTTTATGGATTGATAAATCTAATACTTTTAATTTAATATTAAGACATAATTAGAATACATTTTCAAATTTAAGTGAGACGTGATTGTGCAACTGTAAGTTTTTACTGTAATCCTAATTAGAATTCATTTTCAAATTTAAGTGAGACAAAAATATTTACATGGTTCGACCCAATGCATACGTCTATGGGAGAGAAAGAGATAAAGTATATGTACAAAGTATATGGAGCTAGGTTGAAACTGGTTCCCATCTACTGAGAGGGTTAACAGGATGTCTAAGATTTGGGTTGATATAGTTAACTTTGTGGCTTCTAGGGCAGAGCTTCTCCAATTTTTTAGAAGTAATGTTGTTGTCAAGATTGGTGATGGTAGAAGATCAAGATTTTGGTCTCATTGTTGGTCAGATGGTGTGTGCCTTAGAGATGAGTTTCCTAGACTTTACTCTCTTTCAATTGACAAAACAGGGTCAGTGTTTTTGTTTCATAACAGTAGAGATGCTTTTGGGAATTGGCTCTTTAATTTTAGGAGACCCCTTTTTGCTTGGGAGGAAGAAGAGTTGAGTAGATTGCTAGTGCATCTCAGCAGTACTCCAGTGCTTAGAGCAAATGTTGCTGACTGTTTGATTTGGAATACAGATCCATCAGATATCTTTAGTGTTTCATCTGCCTATCATTGGTTTGAATTAGGTTTTGGTCCTACCTGTATGGTTTCTAGATCATTGTGGAAGGCTGCTGCACCACCAAGAGCACAATTCGTTGGCTGGTTGGTTTGGAGGGGTAGAATAAAGACGGCTAGTTACTTAAGAAGGATTGGTATTTTTACTGTCAATGTTGATGTTTGTTGTGTCTTCTGCAAAGAAGTGGAGGAAACTATTAACCATGTGTTACTACTCTGTCCTTTTGTGTGGCTGATCTTGTCTTTCTTTGTCAGGTGGTGGGGGCTGCAGTGGGTTTCTCCAGGATCTGTTCAGAGTTTACTACAGTGGTGGTCTGGAGGTAGAATAAGGAAGATGGAAAAGAAATTATGGAGTGTAATCCCGTTTGCAATTTTCTGGTCCATTTAGAAACAGAGGAATGATTGTGTGTTTAATGGGGTGAAGCCTAATTTTGAAGTATTATGTGAAACCATTAAGGTGCGAATTGCCTTGTGGATTAAGTGCTCAGTTTCTTCCCTGGCTAATTTTGTTAATGATCTGGTCCATAATCTGCATCAGGTGAGAAGATGCCTGGGTTAGTAAGTAAATTGCAGTAACTTCTTTTTGTCATTGTTTTGGTTTATAATTGGGTTTACTTGTCAATGTCTCAGAACTGGGTCATGGTTTTGCTTCAATTGGTGCATAATCTGTTCGGTCGGCCTGGCTTTTTTATCTGTTCTGTTTTTGTTTTATGGAATGGTGACTGAGTCTGGTACTGGCCCTACACTTGGAGTCCTTGTTGAGGAGTTTGGTTGGTTTGTTTGCTATGAAGTTTTGTGGTTGCATAGTCTTCATAAAAGGTTGGTTCAGGTTTTGACTTGGTGAGTTTTGCTACTATGTAGCAGCTTACACTTGTCATTGTTTGCTATGGTGAGTTTTGAACTGCAGCAGCTTATACTTGTCATTGTTTTGGTTTATAATTGGGTTTACTTGTCAATGTCTCAGAACTGGGTCATGGTTTTGCTTCAATTGGTGCATAATCTGTTCGGTCGGCCTGGCTTTTTTATCTGTTCTGTTTTTGTTTTATGGAATGGTGACTGAGTCTGGTACTGGCCCTACACTTGGAGTCCTTGTTGAGGAGTTTGGTTGGTTTGTTTGCTATGAAGTTTTGTGGTTGCATAGTCTTCATAAAAGGTTGGTTCAGGTTTTGACTTGGTGAGTTTTGCTACTATGTAGCAGCTTACACTTGTCATTGTTTGCTATGGTGAGTTTTGAACTGCAGCAGCTTATACTTGTCATTGTTTTGGTTTATAATTGGGTTTACTTGTCAATGTCTCAGAACTGGGTCATGGTTTTGCTTCAATTGGTGCATAATCTGTTCGGTCGGCCTGGCTTTTTTATCTGTTCTGTTTTTGTTTTATGGAATGGTGACTGAGTCTGGTACTGGCCCTACACTTGGAGTCCTTGTTGAGGAGTTTGGTTGGTTTGTTTGCTATGAAGTTTTGTGGTTGCATAGTCTTCATAAAAGGTTGGTTCAGGTTTTGACTTGGTGAGTTTTGCTACTATGTAGCAGCTTACACTTGTCATTGTTTGCTATGGTGAGTTTTGAACTGCAGCAGCTTATACTTGTCATTGTTTTGGTTTATAATTTGGTGGCTGAGTCTGATGTATAAATTTTGATCTGCTACTAGCCCTACGCTTGGAATCCTGTACTTGGAGAACTCTGGTTTGTCTGCTATGAAGTTTTGTGGCTGCATATTCTTCTTTAAAGGTTTGTTCATCATTTGTCTTGGTGAGTCTTGCTACTATGCTGTTTGTAGTATGCGAACAAGCTGGTTGTTATGCACAACAATGGATGTTATAGTTAATGTATCTACTTTTACTCTCTGTTGGTTTCTCACCAGCTAGGAGCGTCGAGGTTCTGCTAGCTCCTAGCTCCTCTTTATTGATATAAATTTTCATACTTTGTATGTTTCATTAATAAAGTTTTCTTTTGCTAATAAAAAAAAAAAAAAAAACTCACAGCTCTCAAACGCTTTTCACAACTCTCTTTTTTCTTCATTTTCTATCTATCAACTCAGCTCACCGCTCTCCATATTTATACACAAACGGGAGAGCTAACGATTAACACTTGCCTACCAACAACCAACCACTAAAATAAATGGTAAGCCATTAACATAGCCACCTTACAATAAGATAACTAGGTTGAAAAACTCTAGATCTCTAGCCCAAATCTACAGCCTCAATTCTTAACTTCCAAAGCCAACTTCACATGGTGTGGATATTGGATTTATTCTCTAGTGTGGCCCAATAGCCTACATATATTTATATATTTTAATTTATTTTAACTCCATAATTTAGATAAAGCCAATATTTGATATAAAGTTCAGTAATTAGAATTTTAATATAAGTACTCTTCTAAGATAAGAAGGAAACCTTGATGGATAAGAATTCTTCTGATAGAGTTTATTTGACCCTCTTCTCAGTAAATACAAGAATCAGACAACACAATACCAAAACCATGCTCATGTCCATGTGTATGTGAGTTACATTCACATACATTCCAATAGTATCCACAGACAAGCAAATATGACATTGGGAAGGAAAAAAAATGAAGCCCAATAATTTTGCGATTCGTAATGTGACACATATGTTTTGAAAAAGTAGCACAACTGCAAAACACAATTTAAATACAAACGAATGTAACACAGACCATACGCACGTAACAGCCTTCGAATCTACAGAATTGCGCCAATGTATGGCTGTACATACGATCTCCATAACAAAGTGTGCCAATGGATTGCTATGACAGATTGCGAAATCCATACGATATATGAGGACATTGATACAACACAGACCATAGAATGTAGCACATAATGTAACACAGACCACGGAAGTTGATGCAAGATTACCATAACAAAGTGTGCCAATGGATTGCTATGACAAATTGCGAAATCCATACGATATATGAAGACATTGAAAACAAAACATTTGAAAAAAAAACCAGAGCAACACTCACCAATTGAATAAGCAGACAACTTGATCTCCTTCCCTCAAACAATCTGACTCCAAAGCGGCAAAATGAAATAACCAAACCATCCAACCCAATACAATTTTGAAAACCTAACAGACTCCATGATCATAGCGCATATCACGGCAGCAAACAATATGGAAACAAAACGGTTAAAACATTGCAGCATATATGAAGGGTATAATAGTAAACTAATTCTATTAAAACACAATAGACCTTTGTTGCCATCCTTCCCCGTCGCTGCAAGCAAATTGCCTTTAAATCTCCCTTTCAAAAAAGTGCCGTTAAGAAACAATAATGGGCAGAGATGGTTGAATTCGTCAATGCAAGCTTTGAATGAAATGAAGAATCACTTAAATCGGTCGGTAGACTACTCAAAATCCAAGTTGACATAACTCCCAGGGTTGTAATGCATAACCGCATCCGCGTACCACCTAAGTTGATCAAATGAAACATGATAGTCACCATACACTTCACCTCTTGCCTTCTCCACACCTAACCATGCTGTGTGGTAACTAACGTTAAGGCCGTACTCCTTTTTAAGGTCAAACACGACGTCGGTGGGACATGTAAGCAGCTTATCACGTAACCGATCACCAATAACATTGCAAACCAATTCAGAGTTAAGTCTATTATTCTTCCCAGTGCAAACAACAGCACCACAACTATGCAAATTGTTCAACCTCTTCAAGTAAAAATATCCATTGCATGTTTGAACCCTTCCATGTATCAACCATGAACACCCTTTTTGCTCTCGCAATGTGCACATTGTAGTAACCCGCACTGAATCATTTTTAACAAATTGGAAGTCAAACCCACACTCAATAGCATATTTGGACAAAACCAAACGGAAAGCAGCAACACCCCCTTGGAAACATTGGCCTATATAACTAATTGTGTGTGACCAATCAACTGTCATCAACATTTTCTCACTATGGAGACAATAATTGGGCAACAAATCTACGCTAGGTTGGGGACCTGGAAATGGTTGACTATGAGGATCCAGTTGATTTGCAGACATAGTCCCACTGAATTGAGTACCTCGATTCAACTCATCCGCCTCATGTTGTGAGTCAGTCGCAAAGTTGATATGGGTAACGCCAATGGACCTTATAATGGAAAACATGTTTTCCATGTCCACATCATTACTCATCATGAATTGGTTCTCGTGACACGGTAATTTGTAAGATATGGAAATCGATGATCGTGTCACATCCACCCACCTGTCACATAAATTTTGTATCAATTGTTTTAATGTCAATCCATTAACACCCCTGACAGCAACCGTGGATGAATCGAAGGTACAAAAAAGCATGATGTCCATATCCTGCACAACAAAATGAGTGAAACATTAACCGTGGCATACATTCTACAAAAAACAAAAGAACAATGCATGAAAGATATGTGACATGAAATCAAATGTGAGCGCAGTAATATCGACAGTGTACAACGTGGTCTAATCCACATTCAATCACATTCAATTTTATATCTGAACAATGACAACCCAAATTAAATAACATACAAAGAAAATTTAGGTTAACATTAATATACATTCCAATAATTTCCATCAACCGATACAATTGTCACATTCAATTGTAAACAATATAAACCAGAGAGTTTACGAAACGAAATGTGACACATATGTCCACAGTAAATACAAGAATGAGACAACACAATACAAAAACCATGCTCATGTCCATGTGTATGTGAGTTACATTCACGTTGTAGAGATCCTAAATTTGGGTAATTACATGTGTAACCCTGAGACTTAGGTTAATAGCATTTTAGCCCTTAGTTTCGTAAAAATTTGTGAAGTGGCCTAATAAAGGATAATTTTCCTATATGTTATCATAATTAAATCATAGAACACAACTTTATAATTGGAAATACCCTAAAACTTGGTTTTTATTTATTTACCTCCTAGTTTATAAATCAATTCATACATTTTATCTTTATTGCTATTTTTGTTTTTGTTGTTCTTTCATTTATTATTTATTTGAATATTTATTATTTATTTGAATAGAATATTATTATTTATTTGAATATGTACATAGGTGTGATAAATAATATTTTGGTGGAAAATTGGTTGAAAAACAAAATTTTTAAAAAAAAATATCTAGATATTTAGGCCTTCCTTAGTCATTAAGTTAGGACCCAAGCTTATTTCCTATAAATTGAGAGCCTTGTCTCAATTCTACACATACACACATATCAACAGCCAAGGAGAGGGTGAGAGAAGGAGAGTGTAATTAGGGAGAAGTAGAGAAGAAAAAAGAAAAGAAAAGGAAGAAATAGGATGCCTTCTTTAGTCAAGGTAAGAACACTTCTTCCCCTTGTCTTCTCCAATTCTTTCACCATCCCATCCAATTGTTAGATGCCCTCTTGTGTTGCATATTAATGGGAAATAGGGTTTTTAATGTATATAAGAGTGTGGGTTTGATTTAGTGACTTTGCATTGCAAATTTGTCAAATTAGACACTGCTGTAACTTCTCTAATTTAAAAGAAATATCAAATTTATTTATTTCTTCAATCTGAATTTACTGTAGACTATTTGGTGTGTTTAGAGCTTGTGGTAATTTTATTAGCCCCTAATTGTGTGTTTTTAGGGCTTGGATACTTTGTTTAAAAATCTGATCCTGAGTCTCTGAAAAACAGTCCACTTCTTGCAATTTTATAAAATTACAGAAAAATCATCTCAAGTTGGTTCTTTTATAAAAATTTAGGATTTTGAGTCCTCTTTTCAATGGAACTTATTTGGGTGAAAATCATTGGGTAGATTGAGAGGAAAGCTAGTTTTCCCAACGGGTGACAAATCTGGACAGGTTTTCGAATATAGCTTGTAGATAAATTTCTGGAGGTGCTATGCACATTCTGTGAATTGGAATTGAAACTAGATAGGTTAATTATTATTTTTGTATAATTTCATCCCCTAATTTGACCTAGAAGTATTTTTCCCAAAGCACTCTTGTTAGCCCTGCAGAACCGAACAGTGCTGGAAATGGTGTTTTGCTGTGTTGTTTGTCTCTAAGTATTTTAAAGCATGCCTAATGTTATTTTCTTGCCTTACCATACTTATGTATGATTATCATGGGCTATATTTCATTTCTTATGTTTGTCTCATGCTCTTTTATATTACCGAATTACCGAATGTGACTAGCTTGCTTGGCAAAAGATCTAATAAATGGGAAATGGAAAGGGGTTGGTAATGGGTGACGTTCACCCTTGTGCTTCAGAATGATTTATGTAATAAACAAGTGAATGGAATTAAAACCAAATGAGTTAAGTCTTGCGTAAGCGGTCTAAGCGAGCCCCTAGGTTGACACGGATGTATTCAGCCTCTATGCGGTGGTTCTAGGGTGTAAGCGAGCCCTAAGCACGATTTTGTATGGTATGTGTAGGGTGTAAGCGAGCCCTAAGCATGATTTGGGTGTAAGCGAGCCCACTTGTTTGGCTGTCCCTGTTGAGGTCCATCAATGTCATTGGCCAGTAAATAACTGGAAGGTGGGCATAGATGGTAAGGTCTGCAAAGCAGCAAAAAGGAGAGTTCTGAATAGTCCGGTGTTCAATTCTTGTGGTTGGGTAGAAGGATCTCTTTGGGGGATTCTAGTCGTCTAGTCTAACTACTAATTCATAGAACCTTGTTGTAATATTGTAAGTTATGTTACCCAATTTGTTCTGTGTATGGTTGATTGGTTGATAGAAGATATGGGGGTGTGTGTGTTTTTACTGAGCATTCCAAGCTCATGTGGTGTAATGCCAGGTGATGAAGCAGTTTACAATGGTGAAGGTTATTTTGAAGGCAAATAAGATGTAGTGTTGGAGCTATGGTTCATTTGAAGACTTAGACTAGTTGTTTTTTTTTTTTCCTTTTGACTTTTGGTTTGGCAATGTTTTGGTAATCCTGTAATGGAACATAAACGTATTACCTGTGATATTAACTCTGGTTATATATGTATATTAAGATGTTTTGGTTATCTATCCTACTTGTGTTGTATTGTTGTACGTATTTAACGGCCCGGATGTTGGGGCGTTACACACATACATTCCAATAGTATCCACAGACAAGCAAATGAGACATTGAAAAGGAAAAAAAATGAAGCCCAATAATTTTATGATTCGTAATGTGACACATATGTTTTGAAAAAGTTGCACAACTGCAAAACACAAACTAAATACAAACGAATGTAACATAAACCATTACGCACGTAATAGCCTTCGAGTCTAATGGAATTGCGCCAATGTATGGCTGTACCATTTCGCAGAACCCATCAACATTCTCACATTTTCACTTTCTAATTTAATGCGCTTTCATAAAATACTTTTACGAAACGTAATGTGACACGTATCTGAATATTATAACACAATATCATTACCACGGAAGTTGATGCGAGATTACCATTACAAAGTGTGCCAATGGATTGCTATGACAGATTGCGAAATCCATATGATATATGAGGACATTTGAAAACAAAACAATCGGGAAAAAACCAGAGCAACACTCACCAATTGAGTAAGCAAACAATTTGATCTCCTTTCCTCAAACAATCTGACTCCAAAGCAGCAAGATGAAACAACCAAACCATCCAACCCAATAAAATTTTGAAAACCTAACAGACTCCGCGACCATGGCGCTTATCACGGCACCAAACAGTTTGGAAACAATACGGTTAAAACATTGCAACATATATCAAGGGTATAAAAGTAAACTAATTCTATTTAAAAACAAAAGATAGGACTTAATGGAACACTTTCTAATTTAAATAGGACTTCAAACTCAATAAGAAATTTCATAGGACTTTACATTACATAAGTCTCCTTAATAGGACTTATAAATAATTTTCCAAAAATTTAAATGTCTCAATTTAAAAATAAAATAATTTATTTAATTTTTATTGATGTTTTATTTATTTAATTTTTTAAAATAATTTTTTATAGATATTTTTTTGATGTTTTATTTTAAAATTTTGTTTATGTTTTATTTAATTTCATTATTTAAATTTAATATATTTAATTGTGTAAAAAATAAAATAAAATAAAATTTTATTTAATCTAGTTAAAAATAATTAAAATATTAAAGATATGTTTAATATTGTTATTACTTAGTAAATAATTGAAAATGGTAAAATAATCATTTAAACATTGATCCTTCTCCATAATATTATAAACAAACATATGATTCATATCCTATACAACAAAATAGTCATTTCTTGACATTTAATCTCATGACTAAACAAACATGGAATACAAATCCAGTCCAACCAAATAGTTCGGGGACAATGTATCTCACAACTAACAGTCTGGTGGATTCTAATTCCCTCTTATTCAGTCCATCCAAACAAACACACCTGTAGTGTTTTTCCCATACTTAGGTGACATATTATAAGAGCTTACTTTTTTCTAAAAGAGTCACGTCAGCATATATTTTTTTAATTACAAATAGAGTTCTACACAAACCCAAATCTAATTTAAATTCTACTAACTTTACCTATTTTATATGAATTCTATTTGACAAATATTTTTTCTTCATATATTTTTCATAATAAATTGAGATAATCCACAAACTCAATACCAATTTTACGTTTTTCTTCTTAATTCTTTCAAGGGTATTAGAATTTTTTTTAATGCTAAATTGTCTTTTTTTTTTTCCTTCTTATTTTTCCGTGCATTGTTCTATACCCAGTACCAATTCTATATTATGGATTTGTCGTTTAAATTTTGTAGTGATTCTATATATGAAATTATACTTCATTTCCTACATTATTTTATATAATCACAACTAACATGAGGAAAAATATGCACAACAATGATACTCTCGAGGAATCTCTAAATTTCAGATTTACTGCTTGAGTTACTTTCTAAATTATTGAGCAGTAAGTTCTTTTATATGTTGATATCATATTACAGATGATTAATCACTTTACACACTGAGATGTACCTATCGTTTGGATATTTTCATTATATTTTCTTTTGAGGTTTAAATGTTGTTATGTGATTCTTTATTGGTTAGTTGTTGTTAAATTTTTTTTATATAATTGATATTTTAATTTAATTAAGAGTATTTATTTTACAATCTTATGATTTAATATATATCATCTAAAATCATTATATGATAATCCAACTACAACATATTTATATTTAAATTTTTTAATAAAATTTATATAATTTCTATTTCTACATATTTTTATTTCCAAATGAATATAAAAGTAAATTAACGAGTTAGAATTACTTTTAATTTTATGTTATTAAATCTTCTTCTAATTTAAGTATTATTTTTAATATCAAAATGAGTATTTATTTTACTATTTTATAATTTAATATATATCATACAAAATTATTATATGATAATTACACTTTTATAATATGAAAACTAAAATTACCCTCAAATAAAATAAATTAAAATTATACTTTAATTAATTTTAATTTTAACCTTAAAAAATAAAATTAATATTATTCTTTTATAATACATTGTACTATCAAATATATATATATATATATTATTTTAAAAATATACCGGGGTTAACGGCTAGTTATAAATATTTTTGTTGACTAATAACACCATTTGTAATTCTCAAGATTTCAATTGAATTGAACATTGAATAATGCTAAAAACTCCAAATATTTCACTAAATATTCTATTAAATGTCTCACATGAGGGTGGGATATGGGTCCCATACCTATATAAAATATTTTATAAAACATTTGAAATTTTTGGCATTTTTCGTGAACATTTGATTTGTACAACAGATCAAATTGGATTTTATTGATAGAATCAAGAATTTTATTTCATTATTAATTACATTGAAAAATTCACGGCAAATAAACCCTCTATAGAAATATGATATAATTTTAAAATTTTTAAATATATTTATTGTTCTGTTCTTAAAAGACAAGACTAAAATATTTAAATATTTAAAAAAAAAAAGAGAGAGAGCTTTTTTGATAAGTCCTCTTTCTAAGAGGAATGTGGGATCATGGGATCATGGAAGGAGGGGTGTGATAAAAGGAAACAGTAAGAGAGAGAAGCAGGAAAGTAGAAAATGTATATGTAGAACATTTTATGGAAAAACATATCTCAGTCATTGTTTTATAATTTGAACAGAGCTGAGCCATCCAAATGTCTTAATAGGACAAAAATATGTTGAAGATTTAAAAACCGTCCTCATTTATTAAAATATGTTGAAGATTCATGAGGTCTAAATTTATAAAATCTATCAGGTATTCGATATATTTTAAAATAATAATTAATTGTTCAAATTCATTTAATTTGTGGACTAAAAAATTCATTAATATAATCTCCACTATACACAATAAAATCTAGCTCCGAATTCTGGGATCACAGACTTGTCCATATAATATGAATAAAAATGCTGATTGCCTATCACACTGTATGCATATAGCAGGTACCGGTTTTGGCCACATTGGAATATCTCTGAGAAAGTGGCGAAGTCATTCTGCTTCTTCCCCAGCTTTATCTAAAGCTATGAATTCTGATTCCATAGTAGACCTAGCAATGCAAGTTTGTTTGGAAGATTTTCAAGATACAACCGTCCCACCAAAAGTAAAGACATACCCACTTGTGGACTTTGAGTCTCTAGTATCCGATATCCAATTTGCATCACAATACCTTTCAAGTACTGCTGGATATGTAGTATAATTTAGTCCAATGTTACGTATAAATCAGAAATATCTTAGAACCCTTATAATTGCTTTCCAGTGTTCTATTCATGGGTTACTCATATATCTACTTAATTTACTTACTGCATAAGCTACATTCTTTATCTAAAGCTATGAATTCTGATTCCATAGTAGACCTAGCAATGCAAGTTTGTTTGGAAGATTTTCAAGATACAACCGTCCCACCAAAAGTAAAGACATACTCACTTGTGGACTTTGAGTCTCTAGTATCCGATATCCAATTTGCATCACAATACCCTTCAGGTACTGCTGGATATGTAGTATACTTTAGTCCAATGTTACGTGTAAATCAGAAATATCTTAGAACTCTTATAATTGCTTTCCAGTGTTCTATTCATGGGTTACTCATATATCTACTTAATTTACTTACTGCATAAGCTACATTCGGGCTAGTGCGGTTCATCAAGTACATTAAGCTTCCAATAATTTGGCCATACTCTAATTGAGAAATATTTTCCTGTATATTCTTAGAAAGAAACAAATTAACATCCACAGGTGTTCTAGCAAGATGATCATCATCTTTGTAGAATTTGTCAAGTATTTTCTCAATGTAATGAAATTGTGACAAAGCATAACCTTTTGATGTTTTGGTAATTTTGATACCAAGTATTACATCAGCTATCCCCATGTCCTTCATGTCAAAATGTTTATTCAACATTTTCTTGGTAGTTTTAATCATGTTATTATTACTACCTATGATGAGCATATCATCTACATAAAGACATACTATAACATAACCGTTGTTTGTGTTTTTACATCCATTTGACATCATTGCTTTGGCGGTTGTTTTAAACCATATAATGATTTAATCAATTTGCACACTTTCCATTCTTTTCGTGGAACAAAAAATCATGTTGGTTGTTCCATGTAAATTTTTTCAGCTAACTCACCATTTAAGAAAGCAGTTTTCACATCCATTTGATGAATTTCTAGATTGTACAAAGATGCAATGGCAATTAGCATTCTAATGGATGTTATTCTAGTAACTGGTGAATATGTGTCAAAATAATCAAGACCTTATTTTTGTCTAAAACCTTTGACCACAAGCCTTGCCTTGTATTTGTCAATTGATCCATTCGCTTTCATTTTTCTTTTGAAAATCCACTTGTACTCAAGAGGTTTACAACCTGGTGGCAAATCCACCAATTCCCAAGTGTGACTTTGCAGGATGGATTCAACTTTGATGTTTACAACTTCTTTCCATAAAGGAGCTTCAGGACTGGACATAACCTCTTTAAAAGTTAAAGGCTCATTTTCTAACAAAAATGTTAGAAAATCTGGACCAAAAGATTTTGAGGTTCTAGCACGTTTACTACGCCTAGGTTCCTCTTCATCAATTTGATAATTCTCTTGCTCTTGTTCTTGATCATGACTAGTAATAGCATCATAAGATCTTTTATTAGTACTAGTCTCTTGTCCAGTTTTATTTGGAAACATATGTTCAAAGAAAGACGCATTTCGAGATTCAATAATAGTATTTACATGTATTTCGGAATGTTTTGACTTATGAATCAAAAATCGATATGCACTGCTATTCATGGCATAACCAATGAAAGTGCAATCAACGGTTTTACGACCTATCTTAGTCTTTTTAGGACTAGAAATAGCCACTTTAGCCAAACACCCCCACACTTTTAAGTATTTGTAGGATGATACTCTCTCATACCACAATTCATAAGGTGTTTGATTCACTTTCTTTCGGAGTACTTTATTAAGTATATAATTAGCAGAACGTATAGCTTCCCTCCACAAGTTCTGAGGTAATCCAAAACTTATTAACATGGCATTCATCATTTTTTTTAAAATTCTATTTTTCCTTTCAACAATTTCATTTTGCTGAGGTGAGTAAGGAGCGGTGGTTTGATGAATTATTCCATATTGTTTACAAAATTCACCAAAAGGTGATTCATATTTACCATCTCTATCACTTCTAACTTTTTTTATTTTCTTACCAAGTTGATTTTTAACGTCATTCTTATATTGAATGAAAGTTTCCAAAGCTTCATCATTGGTTCGAATTAAATAAACATAAACTATATCTAGTATAGTCATTTATAAAAGTGATAAAACACTACTAGAAAGATGACTTTTTGCTACCATATAACTTGCGACCCCCCGATCATCCGTCGCAAATAACTAACATATTCCTTATTTTCTTCTATTTATTTTTCCCTTTTCCTTATATATTTGCCCTAGCCCTTCACAATGATCGTTTAACATGTCCAAGTCTACCATGCCATAAATTTGAAGACTCAAGAAAGTAAGAAGAAAATGAATTTTTATTAATAACAGAAGGTACAACAGTTATCACATTCATTTTGAAAAGGCCATCAGACAAGTAACATTTTCCTACATACATCCCGTTTTTGGTAAATACAAACTTGTCACTTTCAAAAACTAGCCTAAACCTATTTTTGCTCAACAAAGATCTGGAAACAAGATTCTTGCGAATGTCCGGTACATGCAGCATATTGTTGAGAGTGAGTTCCTTTCTAGATGTCATCGTCAAAATAATCTTTCCTTGTCCTTCAACTTTAGAAGTCGAAGAGTTGTCCATAAAAAGTTGTTCACCATTGTCTACTATAGAATAAGATGTGAACATCTTTTTGTCGGCACAGATGTGGCGAATAACACCAGTGTCCATCCACCATTCTTTAGGATTTCTGACAAGGTTTGCCTCGGAAGCAACTGCAAAAAGATTTATGTCATCGACACCATTGGAAATTTTGTCCACTTCGGTCATATTGGCTTGAGCAGGCTTCTTGCTTGATCATCCTTTGCCTTTGCGTTTGCTACGGTAATCTTTGGCCCAATGTCCCTCTTTGTCACAGATGTAACATTTGTCATTAAACTTGTACTTCTTATTTTCCCTTCCTTTACCCCCCCCCTCCCCCTTTAGAGCCTTGTATGGAACTTTCTCCAGAAAACTTTCGTTTCTTTTTTGATTTTGGAGCATCTTTTACCACATTTACCTTAGACTCCATTGGATGCTTACCAGCCCACTTCTCTAATTTGCGGTTGTGCTCCTCAATCCTCAAACACATAATCAATTCCTCTAAAGACATTTCTTTGCGCTTATGTTTGAAGTAGTTCTTGAATTCCTTCCAACATTATGATAATTTTTCAATTAAAGCAGCAACCTGAAAGGATTCACTGAGAGACATGCCTTCTACATGACTGTCATGTTGAATGAATTAGAGATCTTGAACTTGGATAATCATAGTCTTAGAATCAACCATCACAAAATCCAGGAATTTACCAGCCACAAATTTCTTTGAGCCAGCATCTTCTGTTTTGTATTTTTTCTCCAAAGACTCCCAAAGTTCCTTTGTCGTTTTGATATGACTGTAGACGATGTATAATGTGTTGTCAAGTCCATTCAAGATGTAGTTCCGGCAAAGGAAATCAGCATGTTTCCAGGCATCGACCGTGACAACTACTTGCCGGTGGGTTTCATTCTCTTTCAGAATAGGAGCATCCTCATGGAGAAAACATTCCAGGTTGAGAGTAGTAAGACATAACAACATTTTTTGTTGCCATCTTTTAAAATTAATTCCTGAGAACTTCTCCGGCTTCTCACCGTGATTAACTGGCACAGTCACAACATGAGGGGATGGAGCAATTGCAGCCACCGCACTAGTACTTGTTTGAGCATTAGTTTGACCAGTTTCAGTAGCCATGAATTCTAAATTATAAAACAAAATTATAATTAGAATTTTATACTACACAGAAAATTTAAACCAAAACCACAAAATTAAATTCTTTAAAAAATAAAAGAAACAACAATTGTAACTTTTATTTCCAATTAATTTGAAAATAAAAAAAATTATTTAAACAAATTAACTCCTCACAGAAAATTAACACTTCAATAATTAAAATACTGAAACAAAATTCTAATTAATGAACACTCATAAATTATTTCTGAAAACCAAAATTAATTTCTGACAAACTTCACAAATAAATATTCTAAATTGTTAATGACACTAGTATATTACTACTAGTTGTCAAAGAAAATAGACATTATATTACTACTATCTGTCAAACAGTATACTACTACTATTTGTTTTTCTAACCAAAATATTATTTTGTAAAACCATAGAAAATAATTTCTGTAAGAAGAAGAAAGAGAAAAGGAAACAAACGAAAAATTCTGTATAAACAGAATTATTCAAATCTGTCTTAAGATTGTTGAAACAATCTTCTGTGTAGAATAAATAATGTGAAACAAAACAAACAAATAAAAATAAATTACTTACAAAATTTATTTTACCGAAATGTAAAAGTACAAAAAGATCAAGTCGAGTGTGTGACACTCTGTCCTTAAGACAAATTTGCCCCACTACGGTGTTTATGGACTAATGACGTCTATCTCCCAAGATACAATGATCTTCACAAATTGTAGTAGCATTCCAAACAATTTGTATGGCGAGCAAAATCTGTGTTCTATACTCTCCAAAATTTCTCTAAAATAATATGAAAAATAGGTTGATGCAAGAGAGCAAAATGAAAGCAAGAAAAATGAATTTTCGAAATCAACAAATCTTGGAACAGATCTGGTATTTAAAGACCTAAACAGGTGTTATTTTCAAACTGGAACAGATTGGTTTTGAAACCAACAGGTGCATTACTATTTGAACAGATAACTGTTGGGCAGTTTTTATCTGTTTGAAACTACAGTAGTTATAAACCTGTCCAGAAAAACCGAATAGGTATGAAATCTGCCAAACAGATACAAATTTGAATCTGAATAGATATGCAACTGCTTTGAACAAATGCAGTTCAAATTTTGAACAAGTCTGGTCATTGTAGAATTTGTAAATTGCTGGTAGTTTTTGGCAAATTAAAAAACCTGTTTAACAGTTAGGAATTTA
Organism: Camellia sinensis; assembly: GCF_004153795.1. NCBI lineage: Eukaryota > Viridiplantae > Streptophyta > Magnoliopsida > Ericales > Theaceae > Camellia > Camellia sinensis. The sequence goes on from NW_021027428.1 coordinate 517,290, forward strand.
GTGAAATCCGGAGGCACAATTTTTGGACAGTAAATTTGAATTAATTTCAATTTGAAATTCAAATAATTTCTACAAGAATTTGAAAAATTCAAATAAATTTTCTCCAAAAAATTAATGTTAGACTCGATCCATACCCGGTCGGACGGACGGACGGCGCATGCGTGCATGTAGTGGTTTGAGCCACGGTTCAATTTGTCCATAACTCTTCCCTTCTACAAAATTGGGGTGCCTCTTGGGGCCCAACCCAAGTGTTTTCACCTAGAACTTATATACACACATAAGTTCTCTTTAAGTTTCAATGTACGACAACCTATTTCAAGGAAACTAACATTTACTTCTTTAATTATCCATTCCATGAATCCAAAAACGACGTCAAGTTCCCATTCACTCATAAATGGTTTTGACGAACCGTATTCACCATGTGATTTGCCATGTGGCAAGGAACACGTCTCCTCTTCGAACCCATCCCAAAAGACATTTGGGACCCACTCAAAATTGGGCTCAAAGTTGGCCCAAAATAAGCCTATAAAAATCAAATTTTCCAACAACTACTCCACTATATTCACCTTCATCTAATGGCGTAGCTAAATAAAAAAATAGAACGTTAATTGACTTGACGAATGCTATGCTTATTGATTCAAGTGCTCCCTCAAATCTTTGGGGCGAGGCTATTTTGACAGCTTGCCATGTGATAAATAGAGTGCCACACAAAAAGACTAAATTTGTACCTTATGAGTTATGACGGGGGCATAAACCAAATTTAGGTTATTTGAAAGTTTGGAGTTGTTTAGCTTTTGTGAGGCTTACAGATCTTAAACAACCTAAATTGGGTGAACGAGCTACCACTTGTGCTTTTCTTGGGTATATGTTGCCTAGTACAGCTTATAGATTTTTTTATATGAAAAATAATATTATTTTTGAATCAGGTGATGCTATTTTTCATGAAAATAAATTTTCTTTCAAATCTAGAAATAGTATGGGTTAAATAATTTTTGAAAATATTTTATTCATGCCTAACTCTTCTACTCCATCTCAAGTTTTTCAAGAACAAGAAAATTTTCAAATTTAACCAAGAAGGAGTAAATGAGCTAGAATTGAAAAATATTTTTGTCTTGACTATTATCTTTACAATGTGGAAGAAATTCCTCTTGTGGTGCAAGAAGCTTTATCATCACCGGATGCTATTTTCTGGAGAGATGCTATAAATGATGAGATAGATTCACTATTTTCAAATAAAACATAAAAGCTAATGGATTTACCTCCAACTTGTAAAACTATTGGATGTAAATGAGTCCTTCGTAAAAAACTTAAATCGGATGAAACTATACATAAATATAAAGCGAGGCTTGTCGCTAAAGGTTTTAAGCAACAAGTTGATCTTGATTTCTTTGATACTTTTTCTCCGGTTAAGTTGATTATAGTGGCTGCAATTCATGGTTTAAAAATTCATCAAATAGATGTAAAAACAACATTTTTAAATGGAGATCTAGATGAGGAGATTTACATGGACCAACCCGAAGGCTTTGTGGAGCCTGGCCAAGAAAGCAAGATATGTAAGCTAACTAAATCCCTTTATGGTTTAAAACAAGTTCCTAAATAGTGACATAAGAAATTTGGTTCTTGTATTTTTAAGAATGACTATAAGCCTAATGAATGTGATAAGTGCATATATTATAAAACTTGTGAGAATGCATATGTGATTATTAGCCTATATGTAGATGATCTACTTATCTTTGACTCCAATTTGCATATTATAAATGAGACTAAAAATATGCTTAATAGTCTCTAAAACTCTTATATGTTGTAGTGATTTGACTTATTGCGTTTGTTACCAAAAAAAAAATAGACGACAATTGTATTTTTAAAAATAAAACATCTTTTTTTTATTTGTTTTTTTGGTGACAAACGCGGTAAATTGAATAGGTCACATGTCCCTTAATCAACATTTAAAACTAATTAAAGCAATTCATCCATAGTCTATTCAAGCTTTCAAGTGATCCTTTAGAAAAAATCCTCATTCTTTTAAGCATTATTTCGAAACAAGATTTGGAACATGAGAAATGCTTACATAAGGAATTCCTCCACAATATGTTCAAGCATTTGATAGTTATTCTAAAGCAGAAATTCAACCCTATTTAATTATTGTACAATCTTTTCAAGCATTCGACGGTTACTCTAAAGCAACATTTCAAACTCAAGAAATTCTTCCTCATTCTTTTGAAGCACACAACAATTATTCTGAACCAAATTTAAATTTCAAAGTCATGCAATTCATGGTGAGGATTCCTGATGCATTAGATTTTAAAAACCTTTTTATCCATAACCTTGAAGTTAATGTTATAAAGATATGGTTGATGAAATATATTCGTAAGAAATACAAATTATTATTTTAAAGACAATTTTTTTCCATTTTTGTTCTTGTATTTGTATTTGTTTTTGTTTTTTTTTTTATTCACGCAATATTACCAATCGCATCTTATTGTCATTGGCTACTTGTCGAAAAAGTTGAAGAAAAAGTTGTTGGTAGGAACCAGCAACAGTAGGCAATAGTAGGGCAATAGTGGTGGACAAGTGGACAAATAGGTAGAAAAGTGGACAAATAGATGAACTGATAGATAGATAGGTAAAGGTAATATAATCTTTAAAATTGTTATTATTTTTATAATTAAAAAAATTAAAATTTAAAACTATCGTAATTAAAATTTTAAAGTTAAATTTATGATCCCAATAGCCTTAAAAATAATATTACCACATAATAAGTCATTTTCTTCGTAAAAAATGATGTGAATTTTGTACTTTAGAATAATTTATCTTCTATGGATTTTTTTTTTTGTTTTTTTTTTTTTTTTTTAAATTAAATGAAATTGATTTTTAATCTTCGAATTTATGAATGAATTATGGGATTTGAGATGTATTTTGGTTTGCAGAAGCTCTTAAGAATTTCTTTTGAATAATGAAGATTGTCTCTTCATATTTGCTTTAATTATTAGAATGGTAATGTTTATCTCTGTTTTCATAAATGTATAAACTAGGGGTGTGCAAGTAGACCGAATACCGACTAACTCGCTCGACCAGGGCCGCCTTTGTCACTTCCTAACTTGTTAGAACGTTCGGGCACCATAGATAGGTTCCCTTCACTCTCATTTTTAGTTTGGGCACATAACATAATAAATAAGCTTTGCGCCAATCCGATCCCAGAATCAAAACCTTGCTAAGGGCAGGCCTGTTCTAAGTTTCGTAGGCCTTTTTTTATAGTAGCCGCCTCTTTAGTGCACGAAATCAATGTGACTTTTGCACCGAATATGCCGTCTTTGTCTATGCCTAATAATAGCTCTATCTCCGAGTGAAGCAGACCGGGCAGGGACCAATCTACCTATGGGAACCAAATAACTGGCCTCAAGAAAAGGTATCGAACTGTGGAAATCCTTAGGTAAAGCATGATTTTAGGAAATCCCTTCAATGCTAATAAGTCACCAGTATTCGCTACCATCAAGACAGCCTGGTTTTCAATCTACCGGCAGGGACTTTTTCTCTAAAGCCTACAAAGCAAAGCAGCAGCGCAGAAAGGCAAAAGCAGAGAGAGGCAAATACACACAACATTGAAATATTTACAAGTAGAATTATTATCAAGTACTCAGTTGAACAGCTGTGTATCAGCTCAACATCCATCAATAAAGGACTGAAACTGAAGGTACAGAAATCAGCATCATAGATCACCTTTGCCTCAAATTTAATGAATATTCACAATCATGATTGTATAGCTCCTTTATATCTTTCGTCACAAACAAGAGGGAAATGTGTTTTTTAATTGATAGTAAGTAGTCAGAAACATCATAACGGAAGCCATGAATTATTAAGCAACATCTAGCTATTTAAAATCTAAGATCCTACACAATCATTAGTAGTATATTATCTCCTCGTTTCTCACTTATCCCACCAAAAGAAATAAGTTTAGAAATTACAAACGCATGTAAACCAATAAAAAAATAAAAATAAAAGTAAAAATAAAAATAAAAAGAAGATAAAAAAAATCCATGAGATCCATGACCATCACCATCCTGTTGTGCCCTTGGGTCAACATTCACTTATCCAGCTTTTCAAGAAAATTTCTGAACATGCAAACCAAAACAGAACAAAACAAAAAAAATTGTAGGAATGAATTTGACATCTCACTAAATTTAAATTTTTTGTTTTTGATGAACATAATAAATCTAGTAGTCCATGGCTAAACTGATATTACACCTATTACTACATTTCTAAGCATGTATTAGTGTCAGAATTAAGAAAACACCACAATGTTGCATTCAATTATTCAAACACGAGGAGCTTTCGGCATAATTAGAAACATAATAATATAAACTTGACATAACACAACCTACATGTACCATTAAGTTACCCAATTGCTTCCATTGAAGCTAGACATACGACCCACATTCCCCTCGATTGATTTATACAAATAATTAAACCCAAATAAACCGTATGCTCTGATACCAGTTGTTAGGAAAAATCGATGTGATTCCCCACAAGTAAATCAATCAATGGGAATAAAAACTAATGCGGAAAAATTAAATCAAAAGCAACACAAGAATTTTACGTGGTTCCCTCAATGTGAGGTACGTCCACGGGATCAAAATCCGATTCCACTATCAACCAAATAAGTTCCAAACGATTACAAACGAGACATTAATGGTCTCACAAAAACACCCTTAGGTGAATTCCAAACAATCACAAATAAACAAAAGGAAAAACCTCACCAACTAGATGAACCAAAATCTTCAAAACCAGAGTTGTAGAAGATCCAAAATAATGAACCAAATCAGAACCAGAATTTGAACTAGACGAACAAGGAGCTCAAGCAATACACGAAATTTGATCACCAAGATGTTGCTGCCGCTCACTATGATTTTCTTTAGGAAAAACAATACACAATAAATATATTGTGAATCTAGGGTTTATTATCAAACCTTAGTTGTTTCCAAATTGGATTGGGTCTCCACAAATTAAATATAATATATAAAAATATATTATAATTAATACTAAACCAAATTAAACTCTTTTTCCAAAACTAATTGGGTCCCACACTCCAATAAGGAGGTATACCCAACAATTCTCCCCCTACCGACTTAGGTGGAGAAATCAACCATACCCGCCAAAGTTCGACACTTTAAATATTAGTCCCTCGACAAAGTCTTAGTCAACATATTCGAAATATTATCATCCGTGCGAACCTTTTCGAGTTGTAACAATTTCGAATCTAACACATCATGAATCCAATGGTATCTCATATCAATGTGTTTCGATCTCGAATGAAAAGTAGAGTTTTTACTCAAGTGAATAGCACTTTGACTATCACAATAAAGCACATACTTTTCTTGCTTCAAACCCAACTCTTGCAAAAATTTCTTCTGCCATAACTCTTCTTTGCAAGCTTTCGTAATAGCAATAAATTCAGCTTCGGTAGTTGAGAGAGCAACACATTTTTGTAATTTAGATTTCCATGCCACAGCTCCCCTTGCAAATGTCATCAAATACCCCGAAGTAGATTTCCTAGAATCAATATCACCAGCCATGTCAGAATCTGTGAACCCATCAAGCATCGGCTTACCATCCCCAAAACACAAACACACCTTCGAAGTCCCTCGAAGATACCTTAAAAGCCATTTTACCGTTGCCCAATGTTCTTTACCCGGGTTAGAGAGAAAACGACTCACCACACCAATGGCGTGAGCGATATCCGGCCTTGTACAAACCATGGCGTACATCAAAGAACCAACTGCTGAAGCATAAGGAACTTTCAGCATCTCTTCCTTGTCTTTCTCACTTGTAGGACATTGATTCGAACTAAGCTTGAAGTGACCCGCAAGTGGACAACCAACCGGCTTTGCTTTATTCATGTTGAACCTCTCAAGAACTTTCTCAATGTAGCTTTCTTGAGACAACCAAATCAGCCCCTCTTTGCGATTACGAACAATTTTCATACCAAGTATTTGCTTTGCCGGTCCAAAATCTTTCATAGCAAAAGATTTGCTCAACTTCAATTTCAACCTATTAATCATGGTAGAATCTTGACCCACAATTAACATATCATCAACATAAAGAATAATAAATTTGCCATCCGGGAAATTTTTCACAAACACACAATGGTCCGAAGTGGTTTTAGAAAAACCATTATTCATCATAAAATAGTCAAATTTTTTGTACCATTGCCGCAGGGCTTGCTTGGGCCATACAAACTTTTCTTTAATTTGCAAACGGATTTCTCTTTCCTTTTCTCTACAAAACATTCCTTTTCCCCCTTGTAAATTTCTTTTTCAAGGTCACCATGAAGAAATGTTGTCTTCATATCAAGTTACTCAACTTCAAGGTTTATACTTGCGGCCATGCCAATGCAATCCAAATAGAAGACATCTTCTCAACTGGCGAGAAAATCTCATCAAAGTCAATACCTTTCTTTTGCCCAAAGCCTTTCACAACAAGACGTGCCTTGTACCTCAGATTCTTACCATCATTCTTCAATTTGAAAACCCACTTATTTTTCAGAATTTTCTCTCCTTAGGCAACTTCACTAAATCATAAGTGTGATTTTCATGCAAGGAATTCAATTCCTCTTCCATGGCCTTTTTCCAATCACTTTTCTTTGCATGCTCAATTGCTTCTTGGTAGCTCTCAGGCTCCCCTTGATCGGAAATCAACACAAATTCATTGGGAGGATACTTTCTTGAAGGTTGTCGGTTCCTTGTAGATTTCGTCAACTCAAGTTGTGGTGGCGATTCTTGAGTTGGATTCTCTTCCTTAATTTCTGGCTCAACCTCATTAGGATTAGTATCATCCTCCACATCTTCAATAGGTGGCTGCACATCTCTCCCATTTTCATCATCCACCAAAGATAAAGGAGATAGATCCATGTCAATGAGATCATTAGTTTTTGGCTCCGATTGATCACCTTTGCCAAAGTCTTCAAGAAACACAACATCACGGCTTCGAATGACTTTCTTGTCGACTGGATCCCACAATTTATACCCAAATTCATCACGCCCATAGCCAAGAAAAATACATTGTCTTGACCTACTATCAAGCTTGGACCTCTCATCCTTTGGAATGTGAACAAAAGCTCGGCAACCAAATACTTTCAAGTGCTCATAAGACACATCTTTTCCAGTCCAAACTCTGTCAGGAACATCACTATTCAAAGGATAGCAAGGAGACAAATTGATCACGTTAACCACTGTCTTCAATGCCTTACCCCAAACGGATCTTGGCAGTTTAGCTTGTGAAAGCAAACATCTTGTTCTTTCCACAATGGTGCGGTTCATTCTCTCAGCAACTCCATTTTGTTGAGGAGTCTTTTTAACTGTCTTTTGATGCCGAATACCTTGACTGTGACAATACTCATCAAATGGCCCAATGTATTCACCACCATTGTCTGATCGGATACACTTCAATTTCTGCCCTGTTTCTCTTTCAACCATGGCCTGAAAATGCTTAAATACTTCTAAAACTTGATCTTTAGTTTTTAGAAGAAAAGCCCAAATTTTCCTTGAATAATCATCAATGAAAGTAACAAAATAAAGTGCACCACTATGTGTTCTAACTTTTAAAGGACCACAAACATCCGAATGAATCAACTCCAAAACATTTTCTTTTTTTAAAAGCAACATTTTTCTGAAAAGAAACTCTATGTTATTTACCCGCCAAACAATGAACACAAGTTTTAAGACGTGTACTTTTCAAACCGGGTAGAAGCTCTTTCTTGAACAAAACTTGTAACCCCTTTTCACTCATGTGCCCAAGTCACCTGTGCCACAATTCAGTAGAAGTATCATCTTCAAGTGCATTGACAATACCTTTACAAATTTTTCCTTGCATCGAATAAAGTGTATGAGTCTTCTTGCACTTAGCTACCACCAAAGAACCTTTTGTGAGCTTCCATATTCCATCACCAAATTTGTTGTTGAAGACTTCATCATCTAGCTTCCTAGTAGAGATCAAATTAAGGCGAATGTCGGGAACATGCCCCACATCTTTAAGCAACAACTTGCAGCCCAAATTTGTTTCCAAGCAAACATCACGCATGCCAATAATCTTGGACAAACCTTCATTATCCATTCGAACAGAACCATAATCTCCTTCGGTGTAGGTAGTGAAGAAATCAACTCGAGAAGTCACATGAAAAGAAGCACCGGAATCAATCACCCAATTGCTCTCTTGGCCCACAAAATTGATACAATCATCTTCACAAACGACCATGAGATCACCATTGGTAGTAACTGCTGTTGTGTCTTCTTGCTTCTTATCCACACTTTTATTACGCCTTTTCTCCTTGTTCTTGAGTTTTCGGCATTCTCGCTTCATGTGCCCTTTCTTATGGCAATAATAGCACTCAATGTCTTTCTTTGAAAAAGAACCATCTCTTGATTTGTCACGGCTCTGATCACGACCAGGAGGAGTCTTACTCCTCCCCCTTGTTTTGCTTTGGCTTCTCACAACAAATGCTTCTGAATGAGAGGAACCCGCTGATTTTCTTCTGGTTTCTTCATTCAACAGGCTACTAGTGACTTGGCCCATTGTAACAACTCCATCGGGCGCCGAATTACTAACCGTCACAACCAAAGTCTCCCAACTTTCGGGCAAAGAACTAAGTAGCATCAAAGCCTGCAACTCATCATCAAAAACAATTTTCTTAGAAGCAAGTTGGTTAACAATACTCTTTATTTCATTCAGATGTTCAGGAATAGGGCTGCCCTCTTTATATTTTAAATTAACCAACTTACGAAACAGAAAAGCTTTATTAGTGGCTGATTTCCTATCATAGAGGCTTTTTAATTTTTTTCATAAATCATGTGCTGAAGTTTCAGTAGCAACATGATGAAACACACTGTCATCAATCCATTGACGGATAACACCAACGGCTTTTCGATTAAGCCTATTCCATTCATCATCTTTCATACCCTCGAGTTTGCCACTATCACCC
>NW_021027428.1:556080-568069 GCF_004153795.1 Camellia sinensis
TTGTTAAGGTATAGTAGTTTCTCTAATGAACTTCCATTATTAATTTTAGGCAACTTCCTTTTTTATTTAATTTCCAAATAGATCGTTAAGTGTTAGTGTTTTCTTGAATGAACTTCCATTTTTATTTTTATTCAATTTCTTTTCTATTCAATTTCCTTTTTTATTTAATTTCCAAATAGATTGTTAAGATATAGTAGTCTCATTAATGAACTTCCATTATTAATTTTATACAACTTCCATTTTTATTTTTATGCAACTTTCATTTTTATTCAGTTTCATTTTTATTCAACTTCCTTTTCTGTTTAATTTCCAAATAGATCGTTAAGGTATAGTAGTTTCTCGATTGAACTTCCATTGTTAATTTTATGCAACTTCCATTTTTATTTTTGTTCAATTTCCTTTTCTAATCAATTTCCTTTTTTATTTAATTTCCAAATTGACCGTTAAGCGGTAGTGGTTTCTTGAATGAACTTCCATTTTTATTTTTCTTCAATTTCTTTTTCAACTCAATTTCTTTTTTTTTTTTTTACTTTTCAAATAGATCGTTAAGGTACAATGATTTCTTGAATGAACTTCCATTTTTAGTTTTATGCAACTTCCACTTTTATTCATTTTCCTTTTTTAATTCAATTTCTATTTTTATTTAATTTCCAAATAGATCGTTAAGGTATAGTAGTTTCTCTAATGAACTTCCATTATTAATTTTATGCGACTTCCATTTTTATTCAATTTCATTTTTATTCAACTTCCTTTTTTATTTAATTTCCAAATAGATCGTTAAGTTGTAGTGTTTTCCTGAATGAACTTCCATTTTTATTTCATTCAATTTCCTTTTCTATTCAATTTCCTTTTTTATTTAATTTCCAATAGATCGTTAAGGTATAGATGTTTCTTGAATGAACTTCCATTTTTAATTTTATGCAACTTCTATTTTTATTTTTCTTCAACTTCCATTTTTATTCATTCTCCTTTTTTAATTAAATTTCTATTTTTATTTAATTTCCAAATAGATCGTTAATGTATAGTAGTTTCTGCAATGAACTTCCATTATTAATTTTATCTAACTTCCATTTTTATTCAACTTCCTTTTTTTTATTTAATTTCCAAATAGATCGTTAAGTTGTAGTGTTTTCTTGAACGAACTTTCATTTTTATTTTTATTCAATTTCCTTTTCTATTCAATTTCCTTTTTTATTTAATTTCCAAATAGATCGTTAAGGTATAGTAGTTTCTGTAATGAACTTCCATTATTCATTTTATGCAACTTCCATGTTTGTTCAATTTCATTTTTATTCAATTTCATTTTTTATTTAATTTCCAAATAGATCGTTAAGTTGTAGTGTTTTCTTGAATGAACTTCAATTTTTATTTTTATTCAATTTCCTTTTCCATTCCATTTCCTTTTTTATTTAATTTCCAAATAGATCGTTGAGGTATAGTGGTTTCTTCAATGAACCTCCATTTTCAATTTTATGCAGCATACATTTTTATTTTTATTCAAATTCCATTTTTATTCATTTTCCTTTTTCAATTGAATTTCCTTTTTTATTTAATTTCCAAATAGATCGTTAAGTTGTAGTGTTTTCTTGAATGAACTTCAATTTTTATTTTTATTCAATTTCCTTTTCCATTCCATTTCCTTTTTTATTTAATTTCCAAATAGTTCGTTGAGGTATAGTGGTTTCTTGAATGAACCTCCATTTTCAATTTTGTGCAACATCCATTTTTATTTTTATTCAAATTCCATTTTTATTCAATTTCCTTTTTTAATTGAATTTCCATTTTTATTTAATTTCCAAATAGATCGTTAAGGTATAGTAGTTTCTCTAATGAAATTCCATTATTAATTTTAGGCAACTTCCTTTTTTATTTAATTTCCAAATAGATCGTTAAGTGTTAGTGTTTTCTTGAATGAACTTCCATTTTTATTTTTATTCAATTTCCTTTTCTATTCTTTTTCCTTTTTTATTTAATTTCCAAATAGATTGTTAAGGCATAGTGGTTTCTTGAATGGACTTCTATTTTTAATTTTATACAACTTCCATTTTTATTTTTATTCAACTTCCATTTTTATTCATATTGCTTTTTAATTCAATTTTCTTTTTTATTTAATTTCCAAATAGGTCGTTAAGGAATAGTAGTTTCTTTAATGAACTTGCGTTATTAATTTTATGCAACTTCCATTTTTATTCAATTTCATTTTTTTTCAACTTCCTTTTTTATTTAATTTCCAAATAGATCATTAAGTTGTAGTGTTTTCTTGAATGAACTTTCATTTTTATTTTTACTTAGTTTCCTTTTCTATTCAATTTCATTTTTTATTTAATTTCCAAATAGATCGTTAAGGTATAGTAGTTTCTATAATGAACTTCCATTGTTAATTTTATGCAACCTCCATTTTTATTTTTATTCAACTTCCATTTTTATTCAACTTCCTTTTTTATTTAATTTCCAAATAGATCGTTAAGCTGTAGTGGTTTCTTGAATTAACTTCCATTTTTATTTTTGTTCGATTTCCTTTTCTATTAAATTTCCAAATTGGTCGTTAAGTTGTAATGGTTTCTTGAACGAACTTCTATTTGTATTTTTCTTCAATTTCTTTTTCTACTCAATTTCTTTTTTTTTTTTTTTTGATTTTCAAATTGTAACACCCTCAAAATAACAACAACAAACCCATCAATTAAGACATGCATTGATATGTACAAGTTCCACATTCTTCCATTTTATCAGAATTCTATCACATAAGTATTACATGTTAACAACAAAAGCAAATGCCCTATGGGCTTACAGCTTTCCAAGTTAACACTTGGTTACAACAAAAGAGTACTAACTCATACACATTAAGCCCTTGGCTTGAATTTACATGTAATACATCAAAAGTAAAACGACAAAAGTGTGTCCGCCTCTAGCCTCCCAAGCTATGTCCTTGGAGGTGGCATGCTACCTGTACCTGAAAATGATATTCCCATATAGGGTGAAATCAAAGGTACTTGTGAGTATCTATAGTTGCCTCCCAGCACAAGGGACTTGTGTTTATGCCTTAAGCCCGTAAGCTTCCTTTTAAACACGATGAACTTGAGTGTTACTTAGGACAGTCACCATACTCGAATTTAACATTATGGAACTTGTGTTACTATAGGCCCGAAAGCCCGATTTAACATAATTGTACTATATCCAGAAACCGGACGATCCTCTATTATACATTAGTGCTCTCAGCGAAAGTTTAGAGTCCTCCAGTACAAGGGACTTTTGTACTTGGTATTTCGCGAAAGTTTAGAGTCCTCCAGTAGCTAAGGGACTTTTCAAGGATGACATCGAAACCAAGGCCTTATATTGTTACATCAAAACAGGGCTTATTCCATTCATGCTTAGCAAATAACTTTCGTAAAGAACAAAACAAAGCAAGATTTATCAAAACAGTATAACATAGCTTTATTACGAAATACCAACTCACATAAGTTTTCCTCAGATGTAGGCTCAAAGCGAAGAAATCAAGGTCCTACAATCACATGGCAAATCCACATTCTCAAACAAGCTTTATATGCCATGTGAATGATCTCGGCATTTTCACTAAAATCCAAGTCAAAATCAAAGCGAACATGCGGGAGTTTAAACACTGTCTCCCGCCTCAATGAAAACACAACTGTACCAACAGGTCTTTTGCCGAGGGTCCACACTCCTGCCGAGGTGTAGTCCCGATGGGCCTCAACGCCAAAAAAGCAAAAGCGGGAAAACCTGGGTTTTCCCTTTGAAGAACATGACGAACATGATTATGAGAAAGGATGAATGCAAGATGCGTACTTGTTACAAAAAATTCGAGATTTCATGCCAAGAGTTCAAAACAATGACGGCTGGGTACCCACACAAAGAAGGTCATGCAAGAATAAACACAAAAACATGCTTTTCTTATTCCAAATTTCATATCAAAACGAGATTTCTGCAAGAACACATGAGGAGCCATTTTCTCTTTCCAAAACAACTTCAAATCGATGCATGATTGCAAAAGATTCGATCATCAGTAATGCAGCTCGATGTAAGATATGGGACTTACAACCCCTAACTATGGAAGTGGGGAAACCCTCCAAGCCGATTCCCCCAAGACCTCTCCCAAACATATTAACAGCTAGGGTGGGCCATAATGCGATTGGGATCAAATAAAGGGGGTGGGGGGGATGTGGCAACGGACCCAAATTGGAAAATCAGAAGAACCAACCGGCAGTATGGCCCCAAAACGTGAATATGCACCACCAGATGAGACTCAGTGAAGGTGAACCAGGCCGCGAATCCTTCCGCTAAAATACAAGAAGGCATCACAGAGAGGTAGAAGCTTGGGCCTACCAAAATGAAACTCTTTTTTACAACCATAAAAAAATAGCCAACTGCACGGGCACACAAAATAGGATGAACAATGACCAGATAGCAAATAATGAGTTGGAAAAGAAACAAACGGCATTAACAAGAATACAACACTATCCGGCAATTTCTAAGCTTCTGGAAATAAGATTTTGCAATCAAATGGGGTCCCCTTAATATATATTCATGAGGACAATAACATACCAGACAAATAACGTCTATTAGTGATCACTACTCCCTCTCAGCGCACAGAATGCAGGTTCCAAGATCTGCGTGTGCTCAATAAAGCTCTGAATCTGATCCAAATCATAGTTAATTTATATCTATAGATGCCTCCTCTTACTTACTCGACATGAAGGATCACTATTTCCTATCGGTCTTACTCTCTCAATAACTCTCCGAAACTCTCCATACATATCACACAACAAATAACCCGTGCGGCCCAATTGTAATATTGCAGGGCCAACTTAACGTCCTTTTAGATCTTTATAACACACTTACTCCTTCTTATTGCCAATAGTGTTTATATTTGATGAAAACCAACCCATCCGCAGTAGTTGAGTCCCAGCAATATTGTTTGTGTATCTCAACCATAACTCTGTGATTGGGGACTTTAACACCCTTCTACAAAAAGCAAAAAAGCCATTGCTTATATTTTGACCATGTTTGGAATCGGCGTCGAATCAAGAAAAATAATCCAGCTAGAGCCCGGCCTAAACATTAGTTTTGAATCCCGAATAATTTGTGAATCAATTCAGACACGGCAAACCAAGGTAATTATAGCATACCAAGCACAGCCACTCTCCCTGATTAATAATCTCTTCGATTCTTTCTTGGCGACCTATGATAAGAGCTCCCGAACTTTGAATCAATACTCTCCCCAGTAACATAAACTTTAGCCCAATAGAGGTAGGTATGGTCAATTAAGGACGTGATGGCCAAAAGTAGATGCTAAACTATGAATAGCGAGCTAAAACCACATGCCAACAATGGCATTATTAGCACGCTTTAGTTAAAGTCTATCACATTCACAAAGCACAGATGAACGTTTTATAACTATATTTACAATAGGCTACTCCATGAAAGCACAATAGATTTGTCAACAACTGAAGGTTCAACCACAAAACCACCTAGCGTCAAAAAAATAGCCAATTCATTAAGGCCCATATTGATATCTTTTTGCTTAACTATATAAAAATGAGATCATCCATTCATGCCCCCCACTTAATCATAACATCTACTCCGTTCTCCTTACCTCAGGATTGCAAAAACATTTGTCTTATCGCAAAGCCCAAAATTTTGGTAAGTTCCAATGTGTTATCATAGATGCAAAAATGTATATATTATGTGGGGTTTGTATTGGGGTAATTTTGTGAAGGGCTTTCGGTGACTTTTGTGTAAAATTTTCAAAAGGTTGGGTGTTTATTAGCTAAATAAATACCTTAAGATGTTTGGCATGAGTAATGGTATAAATGTCTTGAATGCATTATAAAATGGAACCTAAGGGTGCCCGTGATAGGGGGCCTCTCCAATTTTTTGTTTAAGCTCAATTTATCACCTTGGAAAACTATTGCCACTATAACCCACTTACATTTGGTTTTAAACCCAATATTTAAGTGTGTACTCAAGAGGTGTAATTGGTTCTAATTCTCGCCGCCTCTCTCCAGGGACACACTTGACAATGACTCCTCTCCTTCGGGAATAAATGTTGAGGATTAACTAGGAGACCACAAACCCGCCCACCAACAAGTATAGGCCAAATTGGGGCCAAGAAAAAAGTAAACACAACAACTCAAATTGTGTGACAACGATGTAAATAGTGAAGTTTGGTGACTTTTACTTAAACAAAACCGAGTATCAATAAATTGAGAGGTATGGGAAGCATGATAGTTAATACTCGCTGTAATTCACTCAACCTATTAAAGCCAATTGGCCCACCCAACCGGTAAAAGAATTGGATGATTATATTCCATGTGGCTTGCATTTATTTTTTGATCTCTACTGAAGATACCCAACTTAATCTCTCGCCCTTCAGTGGCATAATAACGGTGTAGGCTATAGTGGCAATAAGTCCTTTAATTATCTGGCGTTGGATCAGTTGTAAGGTACAACTGAACCAAAATTTGCCCCAAAAGGGATAGTGGATAAATTCAGGCAAACTATACAACTTAATCCTAGGAAGTCAATATCATAGTCTATGAAGCTACCCTGATTTTTATGGAATCTGTATCCCGCCTGTATAAATGAAACCCTAATTATAGAAAGGCCTTATTAAGAGTAGACAATTATGCTCCACACATGGCATTCATGATAGGTGATTCCCCCCCAAACCAAAAATTATAGGAATCTTAAAGGGGGCTTCTGGAAGGAGTTTAAAAGGAAGTGATAACCCAGACTCTCCACCAACAAAAAAACTCACTGAAAATAATTTGGCCACCTTGGGAATAATAAACAAGGGGGGACTTCCAAAGCACATTTTGGCCAAGCGTATGGAGGGGTTACAACCTTTTGGGGTGGTAATGGTCCCAAAAAGGATTGTTGTTTATGTGTTGCTAAAACATAAACAAGGAACAAGACGGAGAAAAGACAAGGTCACACCCCTTCCCTCTTGATTTTGGCTATCAAAAATAAGCTGTGATAGCCCCACTTTAAAAAATACTCCCAAATATGTGGAGGATTCTGAGTTGGTCTAGGAATGGTGTGCCATAAAACATGAAAAGCATTGCAAACAAAGTGGTGGCCTAGATGGCAAGGGGGCCTTTTCAAATACAAGTGATGCCAACATAGGGCAGCACCAAGGTGGGAATATATGGGACCCTGGGAAGCCCAAACAGAAAAATTCTCCTTAATAAAAAACTTTCAAGAGAATAGGGGGCGGCTCAAAAATAAAGAACTCTTTTTTTGTTTCCAGTGTTTAAAATTCCGGCGCGTACAATGGTATATTACTCGGACCGAAAAATGCTTGGCGAAGCAAGGCGTAAGATAAGGAAAAGCCAAAATTTTAATGCCTTACAAAGCAGCGAGGAATAGGGAGCATTACAAAATAGGGAGAAGGTAGATTTAAGACCGCCTGGTATAGAGATAGGAAACAGTGAACTCTGGTTTCCTTTAATCAAAACTTCAAAGAGCTGCCGGAGCTCCAAAAAAACAAGGACACTTTTTTCAAAATCGTTTAAGACCGGGAAACCCAAAAAAATATTCTCGTGATTCGTCATAAATTAAAGGCTAAAGAATGAAGCAAAGATAATGCAAATACCGAAAAGTGGGGGGAATAATATTGTAGTTGGGGACTTACCGCTCCCCTAAAGAAATGTAGCATACGATAAGGCAATTGCAAAGGCAAGTTCTGGATCATGACCATCTAAGAGTGAAGAAGGCTCCAATGTTGATAGAGCCTCTTAGCTATCAAGGACTGTCACTCTTAAGAAAAAATAATTAGGACACTCAGCTCATTTCAAGGTTGCTTGGGATGGTAAGGTATGGCCTGGATCTATTGGAAGGGTGTATTGAATATTGACGCTCCCTATGAGCCGAATATCTAATGGAAGGTGTTGGGTTGATATGAGTAATGGCCTCAGACAAGTTGATACTCACATGTATAGGTTATTATTTGTGAGCGTTGGGTTGTGTATATGATGTGATAAGGTATATGGCATATTACGTCGATATTTGAGTGAGAGAATGGTGTGGAGAAGTTGTTTGTTAATAATGATTAACTGTCATTTATAGCTCCATTGTGTAATGTGTGTCTATAGATGCTTATCGTCCCTGTTCCGAGAGAGAAGTCCTCCTTTTTGAGAAAATTGATAAATTGTAAGGGAATGGTGGACAGTGGAGTTGGTATGTCAATGTCAAACTGTAAAGTGTTATAAGGGAAAGTATCAGGTGTGGATTGGCCCATCGTGTGCTCTATTGTGGCTATTAATTTATAGAGTGCTGTTATAAGAGATCGTGAGAGCCAAATGTTCATAGGTGTCGTGTTCTTAGGTGCTATGTGTTCTGAGCTAAGGCTCCTTGGCTCACCCTATAAGTGGGAAATGATGCCCATGTTTCTTCCAAAGGGCTTCCCTTTAGCTCTTCCTCAAGAGACGAATAGAGCGTAGAAAAAGAGCGTTTAGAGTACCCAGAACGCAGAACATATTGTTAGAGATTACCTTTCTTATGGGGTGTTTACTGAATAGACTTCTCCCATGCTCGAAGAAGCATACAAACAGGGTCAACAGTGTACTTATCTCTACTCGCTGTATCGTGCATATGTCTATACACCATAAGGTGTAACACATTGGAAAAGCTGTGAACCCATGATTCACAATTTGCATTTTGGATTGTTTTCATTGTCCTTTGTATACTCCTGTGTGTAATGATGGAATGAAACTCTGCAATGAACAAAAAAAGTGGCCTAAGCATAGTGAGAGCTACATTCTTATTCTCTCGAATCAGATAGGGGATATGTCATATATTGATGGTATTAATGTTATTATTTTTGGGGGCGTTAACATTTTTTATTTAATTTTCCAAAGTGTCATAGATGTTGCTTTATTCTCCGTTGTACTGGTGGGCACAATATGGGGATTTCCCATTTTGTGTTATTTGTTATTCAATATTCCCTATTTCTCATTACCCATATCACGTGGTTGGTATATAAGAGTTCCCAATAGAAAATTGAATTGCAAGAATAATAAGTGGGACGTCTCTGTTAATCTAGTGAACTTCCATTATTAATTTATACAATCTTCCCATTTTACTTTGTGGTATCACTCCAACTTCATATTATTAGATAGGTTTTTTCCAATATGTTTATCCAACTATCTCTCCTCTCATGATTATTAACTTTTCCAAAAGACTCGTCTAAGGCTATGAGGTGATGCGTGGTCCTCTACCTTTTTCGTTATTTTAATGCAACTTCATTTTTACTTTTAATTCACCTCTACGCAAGTGCTTATTAGATGTCCAACTGAGCCTTTTTTTCTAATTATAAATTTCACCGGATAGAGACTTATAGCATGTAGTGAGGTGTTTCTTTGAAATAGAATTTAACTTGTCCAGTTTTATTTTTGTTCACATTTCCCTCTGTTTCTAGTATCTTTAACTCTCTCCTTTTATTTAATTTCCGAGACTCTCGACCGCACATACTCGAACGGGTGGGGTCTAGCTTCTCTCTCTCCCTGAAATAAAAATCGTGTTCCAAGTTTTTTATTTATTTCTCAAATTGGACGTTAGCGGTAGTACTTTTTCGAATGACTTCCAATTTTTTTATTCTTCAGTGTTGTGTGTGTTTCAAGCATTTTATGTACTCTCAAATAACCGTTAGTAATAGTGATGTTCTCATGAAGAACTGTTCCATTTATGGAGTTATTGGATGCAAACTTCCACTTTTTATTCTATTTCCTTTTTAATTCAATTTCTATTTTTATTTATTTCCAAATAGATCGTAATAAGGTAGATGATAAGTTTTCTCTAATGAACTTCCATTATTAATATTTATAGAAATCATTTTTAATTCAATTCATTTTTATTCAACTTCCTTTTTTATTTAATTTCCAAATAGATCGTTAAGTTGTAGTGTTTTCCTGAATGAACTTCCATTTTTATTTCATTCAATTTCCTTTTCTATTCAATTTCCTTTTTATTTAATTTCCAAATAGATCGTTAAGGTATAGATGTTTCTTGAATGAACTTCCATTTTTAATTTTATGCAACTTCTATTTTTTTATTTTCTTCAACTTCCATTTTTATTCATTCTCCTTTTTTAATTAAATTTCTATTTTTATTTATTTCCAAATAGATCGTTAATGTATAGTAGTTTCTCAATGAACTTCCATATTAATTTTATCAAACTTCCATTTTTATTCAACTTCCTTTTTTTATTTAATTTCCAAATAGATCGTTAAGTTGTAGTGTTTTCTTGAACGAACTTTCATTTTTATTTTTATTCAATTTCCTTTTCTATTCAATTTCCTTTTTTATTTAATTTCCAAATAGATCGTTAAGGTATAGTGGTTTCTTGAATGAACTTCCATTTTTAATTTTATGCAACTTCCATTTTGATTTTAATTCAACTTCCATTTTTATTCATTTTCCTTTTTTAATTGAATTTCCATTTTTATTTAATTTCCAAATAGATCGTTAAGGTATAGTAGTTTCTGTAATGAACTTCCATTATTCATTTTATGCAACTTCCATGTTTGTTCAATTCCATTTTTTATCAATTCATTTTTTATTTAATTTTCAAATAGATCGTTAATTGTAGTGTTTTCTTGAATGTTCCATTTTTTATTTATTCAATTTCCTTTTCCATTCCATTTCCTTTTTTATTTAATTTCCAAATAGCGTTGAGGTATAGTGGTTTCTTGAATGAACCTCCATTTTCAATTTTGTGCACATTTTTTATTTTTATTCAAATTCCATTTTTATCATTTCCTTTTTCAATTGAATTTCCATTTTTATTTATTTCCAAATAGATCGTTTAGGTATAGTAGTTTCTCTAATGAACTTCCATTATTAATTTTAGGCAACTTCCTTTTTTATTTAATTTCCAAATAGATCGTTAAGTGTTAGTGTTTTCTTGAATGAACTTCCATTTTTATTTTTATTCAATTTCCTTTTCTATTCTTTTTCCTTTTTTATTTAATTTCCAAATAGATTGTTAGGCATAGTGGTTTCTTGAATGGACTTCTATTTTTAATTTTATACAACTTCCATTTTTATTTTTATCAACTTCCATTTTTATTCATATTGCTTAATTCAATTTTCTTTTTATTTAATTTCCAAATAGGTCGTTAAGGAATAGTAGTTTCTTTAATGAACTTGCGTTATTAATTTTATGCAACTTCCATTTTTATTCAATTTCATTTTTTTTCAACTTCTTTTTTTATTTAATTTCCAAATAGATCATTAAGTTGTAGTGTTTTCTTGAATGAACTTTCATTTTTATTTTTACTTAGTTTCCTTTTCTATTCAATTTCATTTTTTATTTAATTTCCAATAGATCGTTAAGGTATAGTAGTTTCTATAATGAACTTCCATTGTTAATTTTATGCAACCTCCATTTTTATTTTTATTCAACTTCCATTTTATTCAACTTCCTTTTTTATTTAATTTCCAAATAGATCTTAGCTGTAGTGGTTTCTTGAATTAACTTCCATTTTTATTTTTGTTCGATTTCCTTTTCTATTAAATTTCCAAATTGTCGTTAAGTTGTAATGGTTTCTTGAACGAACTTCTATTTGTATTTTTCTTCAATTTCTTTTTCTACTCAATTTCTTTTTTTTTTTTTTTTGATTTCAAAATGTAACGCCCTCAAAATAACAACAAAAACCCATCAATTAAGACATGCATTGATATGTACAAGTTCCACATTCTTCCATTTTATCAGAATTCTATCACATAAGTATTACATGTAACAACAAAAGCAAATGCCCTATGGGCTTACAGCTTTCCAAGTTAACACTTGGTTACAACAAAAGAGTACTAACTCATACACATTAAGCCCTTGGCTTGAATTTACATGTAATACATCAAAAGTAAAACGACAAAAGTGTGTCCGCTCTAGCCTCCCAAGCTATGTCCTTGGAGGTGGCATGCTACCTGTTCCTGAAAATGATATTCCCATATAGGGTGAGCCACAGCCCAGTAG
>NW_021027428.1:568094-579164 GCF_004153795.1 Camellia sinensis
AAAATACACTAAACCAACCTGAACAATGACTACAAGATTAAGCAAATTTGATAGATGGCCAACACTCGATACATTCACATAAAATTACATATTTATGTCATACGACTTATGAGTCCAAGTTACTTTTCATTTTTCCTTTTCAAGCAATAGACATATAAGCTCTAATCCACATTTTCAACAGATATGTATATCAACATATCCATAGTTCACAGATAGCATATGCTATATCCACATTCCAAGATAAGCATAATAAGCTCTATTCTTTACTTCTCTAGACAAGATATGACTGTATCGACGGAGTTCATCCTCCTATCTTTCTCGCAACACTATCCAGTTTAGAGGTACACATCCCCTATCTTCCCGCTAAACCGGCGTGAGTACATCCCCTCATCTCCTCCTCTACACATAAACGTATACAAACACATTGGTTCTATTTAAATCACTCAATACATATAATTAATGTATTCTATCAACCGTCAAATTCCATGACACATTCCATTGATTAAGTTTCCGTTTGCCCTAATCATCATGCATTGTCTAAACAATCACGACTATCCTCCACCGATAAGCCCAAGCAATTATTTCTAACCAGAAAATAAATGCACAATGGATATTCAATCAACATTTCATTTCGGTGTGTGATAAACAATTCAACTACACGCTTTAACACCCATACATGTCCCATCTCAACAATTCCATTTCATTCCTCATTTCTCACAATTAATTATCCCAATTAATCAAACAATGTATTAGGTCATTATCCTAATTAACATTTCAAAACCCTTAGGTCCATTTTCATTCAATGATTCAACATTTATTCCATTAACTCTATGCAAACATGCTTTAGGTTTATTTACAAATAAAACTCCAACTTTTTGTAAAAATTACAACAAAAGTCCTAAAACTTTCACAAAATTACCAACAACCCCAACATCTTAAAATACTAAAATTTAAAGACAAATCCATAGAGAGGAGTAGGATTAATCCCTACTCAAAGCCGGAGCGCAAAGAAGAAGATGACAAAACCCAACGTGCTCCAAAACCCGAAAATTTTTTAGATTAAAAGTAGCCTCGATGAATAACAACTTTTTTGTAAATGCAAGAGTGAGGCAAACCACTCCTACTAGATCAAAACCTAGAGAGAAGGTAGAGTCTAAGAGTGAGAGGCTCAACAATGGGTGTTTTTGGAAAGTAGGAGAGAGAAGAGAAAGTGAAAAAGTGATTTGAAAAGTCACAACTCGGGACTTAAACCCAGTCCGCCGAAACCGCTCGAGCGTCAAACACTCCGCTCGAGCGTCACTCACAGACCCCCGCTCGAGCGGTCCAACTCCCGCTCGAGCGCCGGATGCACTCTCCAGCACTTTTACAGAGCCAGGTCTCCGCTCGAGCTTTACCAACTTCCCGCTCGAGCGAACTCAACAACCCCGCTCGAGCGGCTAATCGCCTCGGCATCGAGCGTCAACACTGCAACAGGAAATACTGGATGGGTGTATTCCCCGCTTAAGCGCCAAAACCTCCGCTCGAGCGGACAGGCCAAAATCCGGGCAACCTAGTTTTTGGCTTCTTCAAACTCAAACAACCTGTAACATCTGCCCAACCATACCAACTAACTCAAAACAAAGAAAGAGGATGGCAAACAAGATGATAAACAACTACCGAACATCCCCCGGACACATGTCCGGATCATGTAAGCAACAAGGGTAAACCCGGATGCTATAGACCTCCGCCCCTTAAAGAATTCGTCGCGAATTAAGCACAGTTTTCAAAAAAATAGTTTCCTCCATTTTAAAACAATGTTACCGTTAACATCAACAATCCGACCCATTACCGTCACGCACCCCTCCTTTAAACCAAGAGGCCTTCCACAATATGTAAACAAACTATGTACTTTTAACATGCATTAACATTACGCATTATCTTTCCAATTTTCAACAATCATTCAACACATATAGTGGTCACATTCAACTTCCGATGAGGAAGTTCCAAAACATACTTCAATAAACCAAACTTTTCAATTGTTTCACAACTTAAGACATATTTAAAAGCTCTTAGTTCAACAATAGTTCAAAAATTTAAACAGCTTACATATCAACAACAAGTCCGGATATTTTCACAGACTTCCAACTCACGTTCCCAAGTGGCTTCTCCACTCCGTGATGTTTCCACAAGAACTTTCACCAAAGGAATGGTTTCCCCCCTTTTTTTTGCCCAACGCGGACCTTATCCCGCCTATACCAGACCCGAACCGTCTCTCCTCAATCCGAGGTATCCTCTCTACCTCTAAATCGGTCCAAATCCAACACATTGATGGATCATGGCTCATATTCCGAAGCATACTCACATGAAACACTAGTATAGGCAACTCCGGACAACTGCGGCGGTAAGGCTAACGATAAGGCAACTCTCGCCAAATACCTCTCAAGGATCCATCAAAAGGACGCAATAAACCGAGGGATAACTTCCCACTCTTCCCAAACCCTCATCAAGCCTCGCTCTAGGTGATATTTCATGGAAAAGCATGATCACCTACCTCAAACGCAAAGCCTTCTCCTCGGTCGGCAATAGACTACTTGTTGTCACTCACTGGGCTGTAACAAGCCTCTCTACGAAGATATATATTTCTCCGTTGTCTACCTGACCAACTCCGCGACCCAAAAAAGGTGCATCACCACCTCGGCCCACAACAACTGGAACCTAACGGTCGGCCATACAAGGCCTCAACGGTGCCATAATAACCGATCTAGACTGGAAAACTGTTGTTGTAGCCAAACTCTATCAGGGGTAAGTGCCTCTCCAAACGTTCCCACTGAATGTCCAAGGAACAACCGAAGTCATATTCCTCGAGGATCTGAATAAGTCACTCGGGACTCCGTCGTCCATCTGCAGGATGATAGGCCGTACTAACCGGTAACTTAGTGGCCGAAGGCACTTTGCAAAGCTCTGCCACACAACACTGCTAGCAGTAAAGCGAGGATCTCTATCTGAGAGCGCACTCGTCCAGGAACGGACCATTCCGAGCAATCTCACTATGGCTCCCGAATATAGAGTCGGCTAGATGATCTAAACCGAATCTCTCACGCGCATAGGAATAAAGTGCGCCGACTTAGTCACCGGGTCACAACCACCATAATAGCATCACTACCTCCGCTGAGTCCTCGAAGCCTAACCAACGAAGTCCATAGTACAAGCTCCCACTTCCACTCGGCAATAGGCAGGGTGCAACAAACCTGACTGGCCTCTGATGCTCGGCCTTCACTTGCTGGCCTAGTAAGGCACTTCGAATATGAAAACAGCGCACATCCCTCTTTCATACCTCCGCCACCAACAACTGGCGCGTCAAATCCTGATTACGTCTTAGTACCCCCGGATGCATCCGCAAGGCGCGAATAGTGAAACTCTCGTGAGTACCTCCTCTCGGCAAGAAACTCCGGTAGAAACAAACAGTCTCGGTTATCTCACACTCAGGTCGGGATACACCTCAAAACCTTCTCAACTTTCCACTGGAGACTTCCTCTGGAGGGATTTCTACCTCAAGGTCCACCCTTCTGTGCCTCTAACACTTCTAATCACAAGTGTAGGCTGCGACGACAAAAAACAGGCCGCAGCCTCAACAGATTGCCCAGTAGTCAAATCAACTCGCCAAGTGCTCCCCAACATCTCCCATTCCCGGATGCTATACAGCTACATCATAATGGATTTCCAACTCTAGGGCGTCGCTACAACAATTGGCCTTGTTAATCCTCGATGAACCTCCATTCATCTCCTCAGCCGTCAGATTCAAGTCTCTCTGGGTGTAAACCAGATACTTCAAAACTCTTGTGGTCCGAGAACACCTCGAACTTCTCACCATATAAGGTAGTGCCCAATTCCAGATTTTCAGGCAAAGATCACTGCTGCTAAACTCTAGGTCGTGTGTTGGGGTAATTTTTCTTGTGTATTTTAACTGACGTGAGCCATCAGCTTACCACTTTCCCCTCTTGCATCAACACACAACCCAAACCCTCTCGTGAAGGCATCCTAATAAACCGCATAACCCAACCCTCTCTCGGAATAATCAACACGAGAGCGGTGGTCAATCTAACTTTCAGCTCTTGAAACGACTTTCACAAGTCCTACTCCACAACAAACTTGACTCCCTTCCGAGTCAAGTCTAGTCACGGTGAGCTAACTTGGAGAAATCTTTCACAATCCGGCGGTAATACCCAGCTAAATCCCAGAAAATTGCGGATCTCATAATATCTTCTTAGGCTGTGTCACCAATCCTGCACTGCCTCAACCTTGGAATGTATCACCAGCACCTCTTCCCCGGATATCCACGTGGCCTAAAGAATTTGACTTCCCTCAGCCAAACTCACATTTTCCAAAATTTGGCAATAAGTCCTATGGGCCTCTAAGCAATATTATCTATATGTTGTGCTCCTCCTCAGAAGGCGAAATAGATAAGGATGTCGTCACAAAAACGACTACAAAAAACCGATCCAAGAATTTCCCGGGGAAGATCCGTTCATCAAGTCCATAAAGACTGCCGGTGCATTGTAAGCCCGAATGGCATCAAACAGAAACTCATAATGGCCATACCGCGTAGCGGAATGCGTCTTCGGAATAAATCCTCCTCCTGACCCTCAACTGGTGGTAACCGCGATCTCAAGTCCTATCTAGAGAACAACGGGAACCTTTCAACTAGTCAAACAGGTCATCTCATACGGGCATAGGATACTTAATTCTTAACCGTAGCCCGATTCAACTTCCGTAGCAATACACAATCTCAAGGCCCACTCTTTTCTTTTTAACAAGAGGGCGGTGTTCTCCCCACGGCGAAACACTAGGGCGAACAAAGCTTATCTGGCAATTCCTGGAGCTGAACTTTCACTCAACCAACCTCTGCTGGAGCAAAAAACGGTAAGGTGTCATAGAAATCGGCGCCGTGCGGGCACTAATCAATAGAAGACTCTATCTCTCGGTGAGGGTGGCAAACTAACAAGATTCGGGAAAGACATCCGAATACTCCACAAACCGCCTCCGGCAACACAGATGTTGGGTCTCACACTCTCACCACTTCTCAAAGCTAGCAAGTAGACAACTAAGCTCAATCTTCGCCCTCGCGAATCATACCCCGGTGGCAAACACTACCAACCCGGTCTTGCCCAATAAATGGAAACCACTCCCGCTCAGGTACATAGCGGACCCTCTGGCGGTAAGTCAATACAGATAAACAGACCCGGTATGTACGATAGCCAGTCGCATACCCAAAATAACATCAAAACCCTTCATGGGCAATGACAACAAACGGAAAGGAAGCCTATAGTCGGCGACCTCTATATACAACCTCTAACACCACTCTGTTTCAAGATCAATCTCTACCACCAAAGGCGATACACCAAATAGGAGTGCTAACTGTGCTAACTCCAATTCCAATAATAGATGCAAAATGCAGCAGTACAAAAGAATGAGATGCACCCGTGTCTATCAACACATTTAGCAACCGAGTTGAAAACAGAGAAAAGTACCTCTCACGTACTGATGGGTGGTACTAATCCGGCGGTAACAGCATACACGCGCCTGTTAGGCCCCTGGTCTACCTCTCACACTCTGCGGAGCAAAAGCACTGCTAGCACAAGACTAGGATGACGAAGCCTACCCCGGAATTTTTTGGGGGGCCCCCCTCGAAGCCTGCACAGACTGAGCTGGCGAAAACCCTGCGTCTGCCTAGAACCTAGACGCTCCGCGGAAGTGGCATCAACTGCGGGCACAAAACTCGTTCAGGTGCCCAGGTTGTCCAACTGATAACAAGACAAAGGCCCTGCCCCCTGCCCAATACTCCTGACTCTGCGGTCTAGCTGAAGAAGAAGCAAGCTCTCTGACCCCCACGCCTTGGCAGGCAAACGAAACCTTGTGACCTCAGCTGGCCACACTTGTAACAACAACTCCCTCTGATTGCCTCTCCCGAGCCTGCACTCGGCACTGGAAAAGGTTCGATCTAGGAACTGCTCCTTCGAGACTACTGAGGGTTAATAACCTCTTTGCCCTGCCATCCAACCTAGGCCATCTCCTGGCTCCTCTTGGAGCCCCTCTGTCTTCACTCCTCTTCCTGCATCATAATCTCCATATGAGGCAGCAGCATCTACCAGGTGTCCTTATACTCTCGGATAATAACGACCCACCAACTCTGCAACTTGAGGCCCGCTCAACTTCCGCTCACAAACTCATAGCAGCGGCGTTCTCGACACCAACCAGTTCAGGTGCATAATCTTGGACGACTGGTAAAAGTAGCCTCAATCGGACCACTGACAAGCCTGCTGTTTAAGCCGGGCTGAGACCGATCCCTCAGGTTTCTCCTAGTTGCTGCATTGGTAGAGATGACCCCAAAAAAAACCTTCCCTTCTATTTTTTTTTCCCCTGAAAAGCATTCACAATTGCCTTCCAATGTCCACAACACGAGCCTTCTCGTACTTTCCACCATTGGACGCCCGCATCTCCCTTCAGCTGGAAGGATGCAAGGTCACTTTCAGTGCTCCGTCCTCGATGCCAAGCTCTCGAACGTCTTACTCATTTGCTCTAGCCACTCATACAGCCTTCAGTGGCGTCCTTCGGAATCCCCGATAAACTCATCTGGATTTGACCGGAAAAACTCCCTCTTCAAGAAAGAAGGCCCTGCTAGCTGCTGATTCAGCTCTAAGAATACCAAAGCTCCCTGCTATCTCTTGCCAAGGCAACCCATAGCTGCTGACACTGGCTGGCCTCGGCCACATTGGCCTGGCAACTCCTCCTGCCTACCGGAACACTCCCTCCGGTAACGGTACGAGAGCGTATGCCTGCCTCGGCAGTCTACCACGCTTGCACCTCTTTCTCGCCCTGACTATCCTAATAAAGGTAACATAGAACATTAGCAGCATTCATAAATTGTGCCGAACTAACACCCGCGTCCTAAATGCATGGAACAACTGTAATATCCACTTCCACGTAATCACATAAACCACATAAGCACTTACGATTTTCATTTTCCGATAATGATAGTCCCGAGGCCGTATCTAGAGTTCCGGGTTAGAACCGAGCATTGATCAAAATGCTTTTCCAACAAGAACTCCGCGAAACGCGCATAGGGATCCAATCAAACATCCTCTAGAAACTAAAGTCCCATACCAAATAGAACACATAACATGTTATCAATTTAAAACCACATAGCATGGTGACACTAACATCAAAGTCTCGATCAAAGCGAGACAAACCCATTGTGATTCTTAATTCACTTCCGCACGTAACCTCAAAGTATTCGAACCCGGTATGGCTCTGAGTACAAGTTGTAACGCCCTCAAAATACACAATAAAACCCATCAATTAAGAACATGCATGATATGTACAGAGTTTCCACATTCTTCCATTTTATCAGAATCTATTCAGCATAGTATTAGCATGTAACAACAAAAGCAAATGCCCTATGGGCTTACAGCTTTCCAAGTTACACTTGGTTACAACAAAAGGTATAAACTCATACACATTAAGCCTTGGCTTGAATTTACATGTAATACACATCAAAAGTAAAACGACAAACAGTGTGTCCCGCCTCTAGCCTCCCAAGTCATGTCCTTGGAGGTGGCATGCTACCTGTTCCTGAAAATGATATTCCCATATAGGGTGAGCCACAAGCCCAGTAGAAATACACTAAACCAACCATGAACAATGACTAAAAGATTAGCAATTGATAGATGGCTCAACACTGATACATTCACATAAATTACATATTTATGTCATACGACTTAGAGTCCAAGTTACTTTTCATTTTTCCCTTTTTCAACAGATAGACATATAAGCTCTATCCACATTTCAACAGATATGATATCAAAACAATATCCCATATTCACAGATAAGCATATAAGCTATATCCACACTTCACAAAGATAAGCATATAAGACTCTTATCTTTACTTCTCTAGACAAGCATATGAGCTCGTATCTACGGAGTTCATCCCCTATCTTCTCCCAACACTATCCGTTTAGAGTACATCCCTATTCTTTCCCCCTAAACGCGGCGAGTACATCCCCCATCTCCTCCTCTAACACATAACGTATACAAACACATTGTTTCTATATACAATCACTCAATACATATAATTTAATGTATTCTATCAAACCGTTCAAATTCCATGACACATTCCATTGATTAGTTTCCGTTTGGCCTAATCATCATGCATTGTCTCAACAATCACTGACTATCCTCACCGATAGCCCAAAGCAATTATTTCTAAACAGAAAATAAATGCACAATGGGATATTCAATCACTTTCTTTCGGTGTGTGATAAACAATTCAACTACACCCTTTAACCCATACATCCCAGATCTCAGAATTCCATTCTTTCCTCATTTTCACAATTAATTATCCAATTATCAAACAATGTAATTAGGTCATTATCCATATTAACATTCAACCCTTAGGTCCCATTTTCATCAATGATTCAAACATTTAATTCCATTACTCTATGCAAACATGCATTAGGTTTATTCAATAAAACTCCAACTTTGTAAAATTACACAAAAAGTCTAAACTTTCACAAAAATTACCAAACCAACCCAAGCATCTCAAAATACTAAAATTTAAAGACAAAATCCATAGAGAGGAGTAGGATATCCCTACCTCAAATCCGGAGCCCAAGAAGAAGATGACAAAACCCACGTGCTCCAAAACCCAGAAATTTTTAGATTAAAAAGTAGCCCTCGATGATCAACAACTTTTTTGTAAAGGCCAAAGATGAGCAAACCACTCCTACTAGATCAAAACCTAGAGAGAAGGTAGAGTTCTAGAGTGGAGAGGCTCAACAATGGTGTTTTTGGAAAAGTAGGAGAGAGAAGAGAAAGTGAAAAAGGATTTGAAAGTCACAATCGGGACTTAAACCCAGTCGCCCGCTCGAGCGTCAAACACTCCGCTCGAGCGTTCACTCCAGACCCCCCGAATCCGAGCGGCAAACTCCCGCCGAGCGCCGGATGCACTCTTCCAACACTTTTACAGGCCAGGTCCTCCGTCAAGCTTCAACTTCCCGCTCGAGGGAATCAACACAACCCCGCTCGAGGCTAATCCCTCGCTCGACGTCCAACACTGCAACAGGAATATGACTGGAAGTGGTATCCCCGCTAGAGCTGCCCAACCCCCGCGCTCGGGCGGACAGGGCCATACAAAATCTGGGGCAACTGTTTTGGCTTTCGACTCAAACAACCGTAAACAAATCTGCCCACACAATCCTATAACTCAAATACAAAGTAAAAGAGGATGCAAAACAAATGATAAACACTACCCAAACATCCACGGACACATGTCCGGATCAACTGTACAACAAGGGTAAGACCTGGGGGAAATCGCTTATAACCTCCCCCCCTAAGAATTTCGTCCGCCGAAACAACAACCAAAGTAGATCAAGATTCTAACCTCAAAACTCGAATCCAACGGATCCAACTTCGAAGATCAAGCTTGGAAGACTTACTCTCACTCAAGAACTTCTCTCCCTTTCTCTAGAGCTTCTCTCTCTAAAGGCAAAGATTTGAGACAAAATGATTTGTTTCTAGGTCTGCCGGCTGTCTTAACAATCAGCTCGGACACGTGGCGCTACCGGGTTGGCTCAACTCAAAAAGGTGATTGATAGATAAGACAAGTCTCTGACAAAGCGTATGTAGCAAGCTGGGTAAGACACATCGGCAATTAATGACATCGGCTCAAATCAAGGATCCGGCAACAGGATAACAAAGATATCGGCTAGGAAGGACGACACTTGACTAAGCTGTGCCACACCTTGGCCGGGGTGTGCCACATCTCGGCCTAGGCCATACCTGTCTGCGGACAAGGTTCACTAAGTGCAAAACATCTCGGCAATAATGCCCGAGGTGAAGATGGGGGTCGACCAAGGTCTCAAAACAGTTCTAAGTTCAAAGGTTCAAAGGCTAACTAAGCTCAAGGTGACCTCGGCCACACACACACCGAACAAGGAACAAAATCACGCAAGCAATACTTAAACAAAACAAGGCAAAGCAAAACCTTCAAATCAACATAACAAGGCAAGATCATGCATGAATGTATGCAAGTATGACAAGAGTAAGGTGAGGGTTGCTACAGGTTTCTTGAATGAACTTCCATTTTTAATTTTCTGCAACTTTCATTTTTATTTTTATTCCACTTCCATTTATATTCAATTTCCTTTTCTATTAAATTTCCTTTTTTATTTAATTTCCAAATAGATCCTTAAGGTATAGTAGTTTCTTGAATGAACTTCGGTGTTTAATTTTATGCAGTTTCCATTTCTATTTTCATTCAACTTCAATTTTTATCCAATTTTGATCTCCATTCAATTTCCTTTTTATTTAATTTCCAAATAGATCGTTAAGGTATAGTGTTTTCTTGAATCTATTTTTATTCAATTTCCATCTCCATTCAATTTCCTTTTTTTATTTCATTTCCAAATGGATCGTGAAGGTATAGTGGTTTCTTGAATGAACTTCGGTGTTTAATTTTACGCAATTTCCATTTCTATTTTTATTCCATTTCCATCTCCATTCAATTTCCATTTTTATTTAATTTCCAAATAGATCATTAAGGTGTACTGCTTTCTTGAATTAACTTCCATTCTGAGTTTTATGCAACTTCCATTTTGATTTTTATTCCACTTCCATTTTTATTCAATTTCCTTTTTTATTTAATTTCCAAATAGATCGTTAAGGTATAGTGGTTTCTTGAATGAACTTCCATTTTTTATTTTATGCAAGTTCCATTTTTATTTTTATTCAACTTCCATTGTTATTCAATTTTCTTTTCCATTCAATTTCCTTTTTATTTAATTTCCGAATAGATCGTTATGGTGTAGTGGTTTCTTGAATAGGCTTCCATTTTTAAAATTATGCAACTTCTATTTTTATTTTTATTCAATTTCCTTTTCTATTCTTTTTCCTTTTTTATTTAATTTCCAAATAGATCGTTATGGTATAGTGGTTTCTTGAATGAACTTCCATTTTTAATTTTATGCAACTTCCATTTTTATTTTTATTCCACTTCCATTTTTATTCAATTTACATTCCTATTAAACTTCCTTTTTT
>NW_021027430.1:20484-30844 GCF_004153795.1 Camellia sinensis
GGTGCCCAGATCGTCCGAAGTACACTCTGTTGTTGCAGAGTTTTGTTTATCGAGTTGTTGTTTTGCTTATCGAGTTGTTTGTCGAGCGGACGTGTTTCGTGTTTTCGATTCATTACTTTCTGATTAAACAATCTTTGTTTTAAGTCTTGTTTATTCGCGTTGTCAACGTTATTGCATTATGTTTATCGAGTTGTAAACTTGCTAAAGGTTCTGTTATATCTTAGTAAGTTGAGTTGCTTAGTTTGTTGCGTCGGTTCATTACCTGACATGGTGATTACACAATGCACATTCCCATTCAATTTCATTTTTGTGCGAAATAAAATGATGCGATACGATGCTAAAAGTTTAAAATACAAACACCCTTCCAAAAGCTGTTTCATTCCATCATGCTTTACAACAAACAAAGGTACAAGTTTTACAAAAAATAAAACTGCCTAACAATGTGCAAAGTGCTACAAACTACTAGCAAAAAGAAAAATAATGCAGGAAACAGCAGCATCAATGTCCTCGGGAGCGGGAATGAGAAGCACTCCTCATCCTCTTCTGCGGGACAACCTCTGCACCATCATCATCATATGGGTCGGAGCTGTCATCCTCAGGATCCCCCTCAGCCTCGCCTCTGTTCCCCGAACCAAGACCGGAGCCCCCCTCCTCAGCAGATGTCTCTGACTAACGGTCGGTAGCCTCCTCCTCCTCCTCAGCATCCTCCTCCTCCTCATCAGGCTCCACCTCTATAACATGAGCCCTGTATCTGCGGATGGGCCCTCCTCGAGCTCCTCGAAAAGGCCTAGATGGCCCGGCTCCTCGGAAAGGCCGGGATGGCCCAGGCCCCTGAAAAGGCCCGGATGGCCCAACTCCGTGAAATGGCCCAGATAGCCCAGCTCCCCAAGGAGGCCCAGATGGCCTGGCCTGTGGCTGACTGGACCATGAAGGCATCTGAAAATAAAGAGTTCAATTCAAATACATCAGTCCAAATATATTTATCAGATGCAGATACAAGCAAAGGCTACATGAAGTGGGTGCATGTAAATACAGTGTACAAGTGGGGTGTGTGTCAGATGTGCTCTACACAAGCAGTCTATCGATGCAGTAGAAATCAGCATGTCATCAGAAGTATGACAAATGCCAGAAAATCGAAGGGTACCTGAATGCCCGCGACAGACAACTGTGCCTCCCTACGCAGGACCATGCCCTCGAGTGTGGCCACCAGTCCAACCACCTCCTCCGTGTACCCTCGCGATGGCTGCAAATATGAGCTCATAATCATCAATGAACAAAAGAATGTCTAAACATCTGAATGATGAATGAAAAACAGTAGAGCATACCAGCGGTGAATCAGGATCAATGGCGTATCGATCACTGGGCATCGGAGGCTCTAGCGGGATCGGGGTCGGAGAAATAGCCCCATACTGCCACGCCATCAACTCAGTAGGCATATCTGGCCATCCAAGATGAGGATAAGTCGACGGAGTCGGAGGAACCGGTCTACCCCCACCTCTAGATGTACCAGCCCTGCTAGTAGAAGAGGCGTCTGCAGCCCGAGCCCGGGCCTGGCCCGAGGATGACATACCGGCAGGCCTCATCATCGGGATACGAGCTCCCGTCAATGGAGGCATCAAATATATGTGACGATAGGTGGCGTAGTCCCCCTCCGCAACATATAGCAAAGCATCGCTGCCCAGCATGGCGCCGACTACCTCCGAGTAAGAGAGCCTGTCAGCAGTCCGCATACTGGCTGGGGGTACTGCGGGAGGATCCTGAGAAAGATACCCCCATACCTGACGCAGAAAGCGTTCCCCCAGGAACCATGCCCTGCCAACCGGCCCTTCGAGCAGGACCCTATACTGGGAGATGTCCGACCCTCCGGTATACTGAAGTCGGAGACCATCACCCAGGGACGCCCAAGGCTGCCATGAGATCTGTGGATGATAAATACATGAACCAATCAGAAATCGGGAATATACAGAGCAAATCAAAGATGAAAATGAAAGGAACTGAAAGTTCTGAAGTACCTCCGAATGCCGCACAGTGTCAAAATACTGTCGCAAGTAAATGAGGGTCTCTCGGGGTCTCGGCCTGTGCGGGCCCTCGAACACTAGTGAGTATGGGGTCATGGGAAGCCCTGCCACCTCCAACTCTGGGCCTAATGCTGGGAAGTATACATAGACCCATAGCTGAGAAAAGCAGTGCAGAATGTAAGTACGAAATGCTGAGAGCAAAATACAGGCTGTAAAAGTGCGCTGTGTGTGCAATGTACAAGTAATGAAGAGCAGAAATGTAAATCAAGGGGACAGAAAGTACCTCCCAGGCTCTCCAGTAGCCGCCAAGTAAATCTCCCCGCCCGCGGGAGGTCGCGCTCATATAAAAGTAAAGGGTAGCCAGGCCGGCGCCACCCCAGTCATATCGATGGACCTGTGATAGGTCAACCAGAGCACTCAGCAGGTATAGCCCGACGGTGTTCCCTCTATCGGCGAACAGAGTAGTCCCGAAGAGGAACATAAGGAAACCGCGGGCGTACTGCTCCGTCTCCTCAAGAGTCTCGGGCACCATCTCCGTCCGTCGGAAGTGGGAAGAGAACCAGGTGTATCGGACTCTCCCAGAAACCCTGTCAACAGGCGGGCGAGCCCCCAATAGATACATCCAAGCGGCCTCCCACTCGCCCATATCCTCATCATAGGGGATGGGCCAACCTCCTATGTCCAAGCCAGTCAACACAGCGAAGTCTAGAGGCGTCATGGTCATGTCTCCAGTGGCAGAGAAATGAAAGGAGTTGGTGGTGTCCCACCATCTCTCTACCAAGGCTGCCATCAGTGTCCTCCTGGCAGGACAACGTGACAACCCGACGCAGAAGGGCCCGAATCCTGCCAAATCTACCAAGTCTCGGACGCCCTCCGGGAGTTCAGCGTACCAGTCCGGAACCATATCCCCGTACACTGCGAGAACCAACCTGCATTCAGAATCAATACATGTGTCAATAATGAAATGAATGGGTTGTGTGCCAATGAGATGAAATGGGCTGTGTGCCGATGAGATGAAATGGGCTGCGTGCCAATGAAATGAACTGGGCTGCGTGCCGATGGAATGAAATGGGTTGTGTGCCGATGAAGTGAAATAAGCTGCATACAAATAAAATGAAGTAGCCGTGTGTTCAGAAGTGAAGTGTACGAACTGTGTGTTCAGTATAAGCAACTTTCAATTAGTGTGGGCCGTGTGTTCAACTTTCTATCAGTGTGGCCTGCGTGTTCACTATCTAATCTGGGCTGCGTGTTCAGAAAATTTAAAGTTTGGGCTGCGTGTTCAACTTTCTATCAGTGTGGGCTGCGTGTTCACTATCTAATCTGGGCTGCGTGTTCAGAAAATTTAAAGTTTGGGCTGCGTGTTTAACTTTCTATCAGTGTGGACTGCGTGTTCACTATTTAATCTGGGCTGCGTGTTCAGAAAAATTAAAGTTTGGGCTGCGTGTTCAACTTTCTATCAGTGTGGGCTGCGTGTTCACTATCTAATCTGGGCTGCGTGTTCAGAAAATTTGAAGTTTGGGCTGCGTGTTCAACTTTCTATTAGTGTGGGGTGCGTGTTCACTATTCAATCTGGGCTGCGTGTTCAGAGAATTTGAAGTTTGGGCTGCGTATTCGAATTTCAACTAGCGTGGGCTGCGTGTTCACTATCTAACCTGGGCTGCGTGTTCAGAAAATTTGAAGTTTGGGCTGCGTGTTCAAATTTCAACTAGCGTGGGCTACGTGTTCACTATCTAACCTGGGCTGCGTGTTCAGAAAATTTAAAGTTTGGGCTGCGTGTTCAAATTTCAACTAGTGTGGGCTGCGTGTTCAGAAAATTTAAAGTGTGGGCTGTGTGTTCACTTTCGAATTCGGGCTGTGTGTTCGACAAATCAGTGTTTGAGCCGTGTGTTCACCTCTAAACTAATGTATACTGTGTGTTCGCAATTAATTAATGAGCCGAGTGTTCAGAAATTCCAGTGTTGAAACTACATGTTCAGGATGCAAGCAAAGTACTATGTCATAAGCTAAACTGCATGTTCAAGCACGACAAAGGTGCGAAAATGTACGAAAAATATAGAAAATGATGTAAATACCTCTCGGGCCTCATGAGAGAGGTGATGCTCCGGCTCTCGGAGAAGCAGATCCCTGGGTGCTCGCTCGTCAAAGCTAGTAAAGTGACGGAAGACAGCACGAGGGAGGACATGTGTTGGCGGATGGTACCTCCCGGGAATAAAAGGTCGGGTCCTCGAGGGTAGAGTCATGGGATCGAAATCATCTCCGGCACCTGGAAAACCTCCGCCGTGGGGAGAATTGCCCGCCATTTTCAAAAGATCTGCAAAGGGAGCAAAATTGAGCAAAATGAGCCGAAATTGGAAAAAGTCAACAAAAGTCAACTCTCGGGAAATGAATAGTCAACGAAAGTCAACTCCCGAGAAAATCTTCCAAATATTGAGGCAAACTTACTTCAAGTGGCTAAAATGCGAAAAGAAGCTCCGAAACCGAAATTTAATCGCTTCAAAGTGCTTGAAACTGAATTTTTTTGCGAAAACAATTTGCACAGGGCGTTGGAGAAAAGAAGCTCCGAAACCGAAATTTAATCGCTTCAAAGTGTTTAAAACTGAATGTTTTTGCGGAAACAATTTGCGTGGGGCATTGGAAAACGCGTATAGAACTCAGATCTGGAGAAGAAAGTGGTGTAGAAGGTGAGAAAGGGGAAGATCTCGGCTGCCTTATATAGGCTCAAGGTCTTGGTTGAAGGAGCATAAAGAAAGAAGGTAAAAAGACCAAAGTGCCCCCGGATTTGGGCAGATTGCCGGCCGGCCACATTTACTAGCCAGCCAGCCATTTCCTTTTTGGAAAACCGGCCGGCCAGCCTTTTACTTTATGGAAAACCGGTCGGTGGCCTCCCCTTGGGAAGATAAACGGCCGGCCATGTCCCCCACATGCCCACTTAGCTCCCTGCAAATTTTGAGGAAGATCGGAGTTCCCGGGACCTGAAAAAGTTCAAGAAAAGTACACTTCCGGTCGCGAAATAGCTCCGCCGGAACTTCAGCTTCAAGTTCTGACATATGTCTCATCATCATTCATCGAAATCGAAGTATATCCTTTTTGAATGAGTTGTAGCCTTTCCGGGAAGCGGATCGGAGGCCGTGATCGAGTCGCCTTCGCCGAAACACGCATTTTCATACTCGTTGTTTCGTAACAAACGGGCACCCTGATTCATGCTCGTTGCGCACTATCATGCACATAACTTGCATTCTCATGAGCATACCTACATTAACGTGCACATTTCTTGATATTGGCGTACCTCTATGCTTGAGCATGCGTTGTCACGAATGTTCCACTCTTGCATTGCGATGCATTCACTCCGAAATCAAAGTGTATCCTTTTTGAATGAGTTGTAACCTTTCAGGGAAGCGGATCGGAGGCCGTAATTGAATCGCCTTCGCCGAAACGCGCATTTTCGTACTCATTATTTCATGACAAACGGGCACCCTGATTCATACTCGTTTTGCACTATCATGCACATTATCCTGCATTCCCATGAGCATACCTGCATTAACATGCACATTTCTTGATATTGGCATGCCGCTATATTTAGGCATGCGTTGTCACGCATGTTCCACTCTTGCATTACGATGCATTCACTCACTGGCACTGCGTGTGTCGAACTTTCGGAATCACATTGGATATATGTTGGTAGCATATTGTACTTGTTGCAATTTCTCTCTTTTACAGGCACGATATTGTATGTACGGTTCAATTGAGGCTGGTGCGACCAGACGAATCGCGCAGGTATCGTATCTTCTCCGTGTGAGACGTGGCGAGGATTGAATAATTCTCCGCATTCTTAACTGCATGAAATGTAGTTGTTACTTTGCATTCTTTGTTGCATCTATTTGCGAATACTTGCTTCATTACAGCTTGCTGTATTTGCATGATCATTGGGTTACCTTCGGCTTCTTGCATATCATTTGAATTTTGCCCCCTGCCTGCGGGCATGCCTGCGGGCACATCTCTGTTTATCTTGTACGTTTGTCTAAGTCTTCGGCCGTGTCAAAAATAGGTCGTCTCTGGGCTTTGACATTCACTCCCGTCACTTGTGACTTCCGAGTTCTGTCAAAGAGGGACAACTGTAGACACCCCATTTTTGACTGACCTTGAGACTCAGACGTCACCAGTTGAGCGCTTGGTGATATTGCATAATGTGCTCGTTCAGAAGTTTCAGAGTCTTGGCCATGAGCCCTGCCTCCGGACTTCCGAACCCTCTTCTGTGCCTTGCCTCGGTTTGCGAACCAGACTCGATTTTCTCTATTTCTTTTCCTGAGGGGAAGGAGAGGTCCCGTGGACCATCTCTCAGTGGCCGTGGGCTACATTTTGTGACTGTAGGCCATTTTTCCCATTTTGAGAGCCCGGTTCCCGGTTTTCGGAGCCGTCAGGCCGTGTGCCTCGGTTCGGGACCACTTAATCACCTCCATTTGCTCTGGTTTTTGGCGTGCATCTTATTTACTCCTTTTTGAGGGACACTGAGGTCTGAGAGACCCACTTCGTGGTCGAGTGCCACTTTCGGTGCTTAACAGGCAGTTTTCGGGACCCCGAACTACGCGTTTTGGCCCCCGAACATTCGTTTTGCATCGGTTTTTGTTCTGCATCGGTTTTCGTTCATTTTTGGCAGGTACCTTTGTTTCATCACCAGGTAGGCCGTAGAAGGGTGGGAGGCCAGCAATTGTTTCAGCAACCAGTTGCATATCCTCCGGCGCCCTCCGACGCCCGTTTTTCTCACTTCCGAGCCAATGTTGAACACCCTTGGGCCATTTTCTTGAACTTTTAACCACATATTTGTGATGTACACACATGGGAGGACCCTAAAAGTTGGTGGCCGGCCAGTAATTCCACATGACCCTTTTGAACCCTTCCTAGAAATGGCCTATTCTCTCTCCTGTTTCACTGTTTCTAATTTTGAACCACAGGGTTGCGTTGAGGACACATGGGAGGACACCTATCTGTGGTGGCCGGCCATTAAATCACCTTGAACCTTTTGACCCTTGGCCGGCCGGCCATGGGAGGTAGTCGGCCGGCCACCTGCAGCTCCAAAACCTGGCCGGCCATAATCCTTACAGTGTGTACTTTACAGTTGTATAGCTGTTTTCCCCCGAAAATATCTGTATCCGGGGGACAGCTAGTGGGGAAAAGTTGGTCCTTTTTTCCCCACTCTTTTCCTCCTTGCCCTCCCTCTCCTTGGTCCACATAACTGGCCTCCAGCTTTGGTCCAAGGGTTGGGAAATTTTTGGCTTCAAGACTTGTATCCATATCTCCCTCTATCTCTCTCTTTCAACCAAAACAACCAAGTTCTACCACCTTTTCTTCATCACCACCTAGCATCACCACCACTACATTTCCACCAGTTTGGGGAGTTTTCCAGCAGCTAAGAGGCACCACTTCTCAAGCCAAGAAGCAGCCAAGACTTGTCTTCAAGGGTGAGTAGCATTTCCTTCCTTGTGGTCCATATCTTGTGTCATTTATAAGCCATATATGCTTGCTGTTTTGAGCTCCGGCCCTAACTGAAAGTGGCCTTATTTTGAGCTCTTTTTCACTTTTGCTTAAGGGCTCAACACTGTTTGAGCCCCCCATATTGCACTTGCTTCAATATCCTTCTTAAATACCGTTATCTTGCGTAGTATTTTTAGCCTATGTGTGATCTGTTTTGGAGCATGATGTAAACTATAGATAGGCTTATTTTGAATCCCTCTTCAACATTGAAGAAGGGCTCATCACTGTTTGGGACCTCCACCTACCACTTCATGTTATATCCCTCTTTGGTCCCCATTTTTGCATGACTTGGCAGCCCCTTGTGCTTCTGTTTTTGGTCATTTTACAGAACTAAAAATAGTCTTATTTTGGCCCATTCTTCATGTTTCATTAAGGGAATTTCATAGTTTGGGACCTCCATCTGTCACTTCGTGTTATATCCCTCTTTGGTCCCCCTTTCTTGCATGATTTGGCAGCCCATTATACTTCTGTTTTTGGTCATTTTACAGAACTGAAAATAGTCTTATTTTGGTCCATTCTTCATGTTTCATTAATGGCCTTTCATGGTTTGAGGCATCTTTTATACACTTCATGTTATATCTCTCTTTTAGACCTCATTTTGGCATAGCTTTTTTGACATATTTTCATACTGTTTTGGGTCTGGCCCTCAACTGTAAAGTGCTTTATTTTTGGCCCCTCTTCAATGTTGTTGAAGGGCCCCTTTGTGTTTAAGGCCAGCAACCACTACTTGCTTCTTTGGCCATCTTTTGGCCCATTTCTTGCATGAGAATTTAGTCATACCTGTGCTGATTTTTGTGGTCTTCCATAAACTGTAAAAGATCATTGTTTGGGCCCCTCTTCAATTTGTTGAAGGGCCCTGATCTGTTTGGGGTCAGAAGCTGTGAGTTGCTTCATTATCTCATATTTAGGGCCATTTTTGCATGCTATTTTTGCCCTATTTGTGCTTGCTGTTTGGCCATGCTTTGAACTGTAAAAATGCTTATTTTGGGGCTGCCTTGCTTCTGTATTTTCATTCCATGTACCAATTATGCATGCTTTGTATAGCTGTTAGCCATTTCACGTACTTAATCTTGCATTTCGGGAGAAATTCCATGCATTGGGTATCATTTTGCCATGATTCGGGGCTGTTTTGCCCCTCATTTTGCTGCTGATTTTTGCATGTTTGCATATCATATTCCATGTCCTTGCCATGTCTCATTAGAGTGGCATTTCGGTGCTTGAGGGTCGGTCATCGGTTTGCGTGCATGCGTGCACGCATTTCGAGTTGTCTTGTTTTCATCTGATGGCCTCCTATGTGAGTGTGGCTGAGGCTCTCTCATGTTGGTTTGCGTGCCCGTGTGCACGC
Source organism: Camellia sinensis (assembly GCF_004153795.1). Taxonomy (NCBI): domain Eukaryota; kingdom Viridiplantae; phylum Streptophyta; class Magnoliopsida; order Ericales; family Theaceae; genus Camellia; species Camellia sinensis. The sequence continues at coordinate 29,377 of NW_021027430.1, forward strand.
ATTTCGAGGCGCCTTATTTTCATAGCCTTTTACCATTGCCTTGGTTTGCGTGCCCGTGTGCACGCATTTCGAGGCACCTCATTTTTTATCCGCCGGCATCCTATGTGAGTGTGGCTGAGGCTCACTCATGTTGGTATAAGCCCATTTGTCATTTCCATGTCATTTCATCGCATTTCATCATTGCCTCGGTTTGCGTGCCCGTGTGCACGCATTTCGAGACACCTCATTTTTTATCCGCCGGCATCCTATGTGAGTGTGGCTGAGGCTCACTCATGTTGGTATAAGCCCATTTGTCATTTCCATGTCATTTCATTGCATTCTGTCATTTTCTCGATTTGCGTGCCCGTGTGCACGCATTTTGAGGCACTTCATTTTTATCCGCAGGCATCCTATGTGAGTGTGGCTGACGCTCACTCATGTTGGTATAAGCCCATTTGTCATTTCCATGTCATTTCATCGCATTCTATCATTGCCTCGGTTTGTGTGCCCATGTGCACGCATTTTGAGGCACTCCATTTTTATCCGCAGGCATCCTATGTGAGTGTGGCTGAGGCTCACTCATGTTGGTATAAGCCCATTTGTCATTTCCATGTCATTTCATTGCATTCTGTCATTTTCTCGGTTTGCGTGCCCGTGTGCACGCATTTCGAGGCACTTCATTTTTATCCGTCGGTGTCCTATGTGAGTGTGGCTGAGGCTCACTCATGTTGGTATAAGCCCATATCACATTTTCATATCATTCGCATTGTGTATGCCATTATCTCAGTTTGCGTGCCCGTGTGCACGCATTTCGAGGCACCTCATTTGCATAGCATGGTGCATACTAGGTTGTATCTTAGATCACATTCTGTCATTTTCTCGGTTTGCGTGCCCGTGTGCACGCACTTCGAGGCACCTCATTTTCATCACATTCTGTCATTTTCTCAGTTTGCGTGCCCGTGTGCACGCACTTCGAGGCATCACATTTTCATCACATTCTGTCATTTTCTCGGTTTACGTGCCCGTGTGCACGCACTTCGAGGCATCACATTTTCATCACATTCTGTTATTTTCTCGATTTGCGTGCCCGTATGCACATATTTTGAGGCATGTCATTCCATAGCATTATGTATGTTAGGATTGTATCTTAGTCGCATTTCATGCATATCATGCGTATTGCATCGTGTCCGGAATAGGAGTTAGCCCGGGCACGGGAAACGAGGTACATTTCGTACTCCGAGTGACGGAATGTGTCTCAATTCCCCAGTCACCGACACTCCGGATTATCCATGATGGAGTTAGGTTTTAGCTGTAGTTTCATGTGCATTCATCCTAAAGTAAGATTAAAATAATTCTCCTTCAAGCCTCCATACACAACTCCATCTTCATCCTTCTCAATTCTTTGAAAAACCCTAAGTCCCTAACCATCATTCCTTCTACACCACCAAGCTCTACCACCACCACCTCATTTCCAGCAACAAGGGAGGAT
>NW_021027430.1:31711-57174 GCF_004153795.1 Camellia sinensis
GGCCGATCTTTGATGGGGCGAGCGGGGGTGCTTACGAAGTGACCTTCCCCAATCGTACCCAAGTTCCCGAGCCGAGGCAACTTTGGTGATGACGGACACGTGGCCTTTTGGCACCGAGTCAGGGTTTCCTAAATTTCCCAAAATAAAATATTTAGGTGGCGACTCTGTATCTGGCAAAGCAGTCCATGTTTGGCACTTCTTTCAAAAATCAGTTTTCTTAAAACAATTTGCCGGATTTGGACTCTTTGGTTCAGACTTAGAACCGTGACTACAGAAAGTTGAGTCCGAGCTGTAGCGAGGTCCCCCGCGGGCTTGTCTACAACGCCCCATCCAAAATATACCGAATGCTGCCCGCAGGTGGTACACTTTCTGATTACATACTTGCAGTATCTGCGTCCCCAAAATCCAATAACTGGGTAGTAACGAACTTGGCTGAGGTGGGCGGGAGGATAACCTCGTTGTCAATCAAATCTTGCACCTCATGACGGAGGCAGAAACAATTGTCGGTAGCATGGCCAGTCTGCTGGTAGTACGCACAGTACTGAGCAGCATCATGCGTAGCAGGGAGATTCTTCGGGAGTGGCTGAGGCTCCAAGGGTTTAAGGTGTCCCCTCTCGGCAAGGATCTGAAGTGCCTTAGACAAAGGCATGTAGAGAGCGTGGAAGACCCTGCGCCCTCGGGGCCAGTATTTTGAAGGTTGAGCACTCTTGCTAGATGCACTAGCGAAAGGGTCGGCAGGCGCCACCTTGGCTTTCTGATCCTTTCCCGGTACAGGGTTGGGAATGGAAGGAACTGTTCTGACGTGACGGGGTCTATCCCGGTTTTCTGACTGACTTGAACTACCCTCAGGTGGAGTGGGGAAAGCATCCTCCACAGCTCTTGTCACAACTGCAGATATATGTTGCTTGTTCATCCCCGCGGCTTTCAAAGCCTCGACTGCCCACAGCAGTTGTTCACTAGGATCGGCATCTGCCTTCACTTTGTCTTTTCCTCTGGCCTCAGCCTGATCGAGGGTTTGGGTTGATGTTGATATGTGATTACCATAGCTGGAGGCCATCTCCGGTTGGCTGAGTTCAATCACAATTTGCCCTAACAGCGGGGGCTCCTGAGGTACAAAACTCCCCGCATATGGCGCGGCTGGAGGCGAAGCTGACATTCCGTAGGCGAGATCTGCCACAGACCTCTGGAGATCACCTAACATCCCCATTAGTTCAAATGTAGTAGGCTCGCGAGCCTGGTATAGCTGGGGGGCCCAGATCGGGTGCGCAACAGGCGACCTGGGTGGATGTGACATATCAACGTTGCTCTCACTTTGCAGAGCGATCCCTTGATCTAATGCAGCTGTCATAACCACGATCTTTTTTGAATTCTGCGCCATCATAAGTCTTGCCTCAGCAAGGGGGAGCACTAGCTATTCTGTACCAGCTGTCCGAACTGAAAGAGACAACAAGCAGCATTTCAGCCCAAATGGATCAAACACGGGTGTAGCTGAACAACTATACTCTTCTACTGATCACTGTTCCCCAGAATCACTGTCCCTAAAATACTGAATCCAATACCCGCAGATAACTGATTCTCAGCAACACTGACACTAGTGCCCTCGGGCCCGATACTCAAACTTGCAAACTGATACGTACATTCCTGTAGAGATACACTCTAAAAGCACATAGCAAGTAAAGAGAGCCAAAACACCCCTATGTTGGGGTAGGGTTTCCCTGTCCTATTTTGTCAGGAGCTAGGGTTTCACTACGCACGCAGCAGCTTCAAACAACCTATAATCAGGTAAGCAACCTGTCCTAGCTCGGAATGGTCACAATGGATATGAATATGCACTAGGTCGAATGGTCGAAAAGGGTGCCCCGGTAAAACCGGGGTTTGTGTTCCCATACTGTCAGAGCTCATAACCGGTTAGCCTTATGGTTATGTCTTGATAAGACAAGCCTCCAGCAAACCATTCAGGAATGGCAGATGGCAAACACGGTGTCATAGGCGCACCAATGCACATGCAATGCAAAGAGACACATAAATGAAACCAAAACAGGATATCACGAGTTTGAGTCAAGCTCTCTAAATCCCCAGCAGAGTCGCCAGAAACTGTAGACGCGCCCGTGGGCCTCACTACAGTTCGGACTCAATTTGTGTCACGGTTCTTAATCTGAACCAAAGAGTCCAAATCTGGCAAATCGTTTTGAGAAAACAGATTTTTAGAAAAAGAAATGCCAAACATGGACTGCTTTTCCAGATACAGAGTCGCCACCTAAATATTTTTTATGGGGGAATTTAGGAAACCCTGACTCGGCGCCAAAGGCCACGTGTCCGTCATCACCAAAGTTGCCTCGGCTCGGGAACTTGGGTACGATCGGGGAAGGTCAACTATGAGCACCCCCTCGCGCCCGATCCGAAGATCGGCCTCTACTAACCATGATATCCGTTTTTGAAAACGTTATGTGTTCTTATTCCATTTATTAGCCTAGAATTACTATGTCATGCGCACAGCACACAAGTATAGACTAGATTGCCTAATTTGGAAATAAGCCTTGCATACCCGTTTGTCTCGAAAAACATTTTGGAATTTGCTACTCGCAAGTAGGCTAAAATACGGATTTCAACGAGTTTTTCCAACTCAGACAATCCAACCTTCACCCACAGGCATTCAAACAGTTTATCACATAAGCATCTAGCCACATGGTAAGCATGCTGTTATGAAAGCATTCACACGCATGCAATATGCTAAAACATGAAAATACTTACATCGTATTCCATGCCAAAACAATAAACTCGTTAGTAAACAATGCATGATCCAAGTCCATGTTTAAATATCTAATGCAACACATACAGGATGCAATTAGAGTAGGCTCGGCTAACCTAAACATGGGATGTGAAATGCAATCAATTGATGCACGTATTCAATTTGGAATTGAAATACAAATGCAGTTAGCATGATGTACCGAGCCCGGTGCATGCAAGACAAATGTATGGATGCACGCATGCGTAGCATAAGGTATGCTAAATTAAACACGTCCTATTACTAACCATCAAAGCAGGTAAGTAAAAAGGAAGAAGAAGTGGGGGTTGGAAGACATGCACACACGCACCCACACTTATTACAAATTCGCCCTCGCTCGGAGGGACCAAATGAATAAGACAGATAATTAACCTACAAGCTAATTAATCATTACAAATCACCTAATTAGCAAATTAATTAAGCATAAGAAAAGCAGTAAAAGGGGCCTCGGGAAGAGGGTTCGATGCGCGCGTGCTCGGGTCTTGCTCGGAAGTGCACTGCCATGCGCAAGTACCTCTGTTTTCCCTGCTATCCTCCTCTGAAGGCTGCCAAAGTCTCAGGATTGCTTCCCTGGACATTGGGAGACACCACCAGCTGAGTAGAATGGCCACCGGCAGTGGTATATGATCACCGGCTGTTGGTGAAGCTATCGGCCCAGGAAGGTTTGCCGGTCGGCACCATATGAAGTCGATCGGCAGAAAGTGCCTGCAGAACCTGCAATTGACAGCAGCAGAGGGCAAAGCAGAGCATGGCAATACAATTCAAGCAATGTATGTACCAAACCTATCCCTTATCATGTGTATGACTCAAAGGGACATGGTCCTTGGTTCTCGGACCATCAATCGCGCATTTCAATACGTGATGGCCCAAGAGACCAAGTGTGCACATTTTGATATGGAATGCAATGCACATAAACAAACCAATGGGACTCAACCTCTATCACAAGCATTTCAAGGGGCCAAGCATGCATGCAAATGGAATGCAATCCTAAGCATGTGAACTAAGGATGCGACATAGGAATGCAAGGATGATACCAACACGCATGCAATGTGTAGTGCCAATTTGCACACATGTGAGGCATACAACAAGTTAGACAACTTGGCAAGGAATACATGCTAAATGTAATACCACCATAGAATGTAACAACGTACCAAAGGGGCCAAATGTATTACAACATGCAAGGTAAGCATGCTACAACATATAAGAGTGGCCTTAGACTAAGTTAGGCAGCCCTAACTAGGCCCAAAAACAGTGGCCAAAAACTAAAGAAATGGGACCAAACACACTTGCACACATGCACATGTTAATGGGCCTATACTTAAGCAAACAAAGGCGACTTTCAAGCACATTTAAAAGAGGCTAAGCATGGACTAATGACATGCAATGTAAGCTCTGGAATCATGTTAAGATGGTGCCAAACCAAGCAAACAAGATAGGCTAAGCATGCAACATGGTCCAAAATTTAAGGCTAACAAACCAAAAATGCAAAGGAGCTATGCAATACATAGCAAGTATGACTTAAACAATTTAAAACAGAGCTAAAGCATACAAAAACATGCACTAAAGCTTCACAAAGCTAGACCTAAAATATGCCAGAACAAGGGCTTACAACCTAGGGCACATTAAGGCCTACAGATGGCATTACAAGGTAGGTATGCTAAGCATGCACGGTGTACCAAAATCAATTAAAAACAGAAGCATATTATGACATAATAGGCACAAAAATCAGTTAAGGCATGGTAAACATGAAGCTTAGCTAGGTGCTCCCTCAAGAGGCAAAAATGGTCCATTTCAAGGACAACAAGGAGAGGGGGTGGCCCTCTCCTCCCTAGGACCTCAAGGCACCATCCTCACCTCTGAAATCCCTCAAGATTTCAGTGGTGAGGAGGCCCAAACACCAAAGTCCCGGAGCTCACTCAAAAAAGCACAAAATGGGGCCTCTCAAGGCCTAAGAGGGGTCAAACACCTCCAAACCACAAAACACTCTAAACAAACTATTTAGAGGGCCTAAAAATAGAACTTTTTTATATTATACACTAAGCTCAAAAACAGTTCTAAGATAGGAAAAAATACAATGCAAGAAAGGGGTAAAAAGGGGTAAGATTGTTACCCTTGAAGACCTCTTCAACAATGGTGGACCAGCTGCTCCTCCAAGCTCAAAACCACCCAAGAACCTCAAGAACAACCTCTTAGAACCTCAGTAGCCAAGGGAAGGTGTAACACTATGCGTTTGTGTGCAATAGTAAGACACAAATGCACTTATACACACACAAAGGTAAAAAGAAAGAGAGAAATGGAGATAGGTGAGACACAAACCCTAACCCTAATCCAGAGCTCTCCTCTGTATCTTTTCTAACCTTTTTGTCCAACCCTAAGGCCAAGAGAGGAGGGCTCCTCTTATAGAGGAGCCAATCTTGCAAAGCTTACAAGGTAAGCTAACAAGAAGGCCATCCCTCCATACACGTGTATGGAGGGGAATAAAATGCCATACAGCTGTATTAAAATATCTGTAAAAGCAGATGAACAGTAGTTGGCTGCCCAAAATTGCCATTTTGACAAAATAGACTGCTGAGCAGCAACAAAGAGTGCTGACCGGAAATACATATTGCCGATGGCAACAAACACCAGCTGGTGGCCTCTAGCCATGGCCGGTGATATGTGGGGATGCCTCACAAGGTATTCCCTGCCCCTCCAAGGCAAAACACAAGTGTTTGGTGCAAAACCAGACACTAAACAGTCGAGTCGAGGGATCCTGAGGCAAGGCGCGCAAGCCGAGACCTCCGGGAACTCAAGACAAACACAAACACGGATGATCACAGAGTGTTCAAACGGTGACGTCCAAGTCTTGAGGACGGTCAAAAATGGGGTGTCTACAGATACACACCTCGTATTCTGCTTCGTTGTTGGATACTTTGAACCAGAGTTTGAAGGCGAAGGGTATATGGGAATTGTCAGATGCTATTAGCAACACCCCTATCCCATAACCGTACTGGTTAGACACGCCATTAAAGTACATTGTCCAAATCTCTTCCTTGACTTGCAGAATGGCTTCATCTGGGAACATGTATTCTACCATATCATCCCCTTCCACTGGGTGATCTGCTAGGAACTCTATTACCGCTCTCTCCTTAACAGACTTGTAAGTAACATACTTCAAATCAAATTCAGAGAAAAGAAGCAACAAATGAGCTAGCCTACCCGTAAGCATTGGTTTCTCGAAAAGATATTTGATAGGATCTAATCTCAAAACCAGAATTACAGAGTGAGCTAATAGGTAGTGCCTCAACTTCCTGGTAGCCCATACCAAGGCTAAGCAAGCCTTCTTGAGCGGAGTGTAACGGGCCTCATAATCTAGCATCTTCTTACTCAGGTAATAGATGGCTTTCTCCACTCTATCTTTAGATTCCTAAGCAAGCATGCATGCCATTGTTGTGTCCGTTACTGACAGATACATAATCAACGGCTTCCTCGGCTTTGGTAGCGACAACATGGGTGGGTTCTGAAGGTACTGCTTGATCTGCTCAAAAACGAATTGACATCGGTCGTCCCATTGGAATTTCTCTCATTTCTTTAGGAGACCAAATAGTGGTTCACAAGTCAAGGTTAATTTTGAAATAAACTGTCTTATGAATTGCACTTTACCCAGAAAGCCTCGTACCTTCTTTTTAGTCCTAGGTGGTGGCATTTTTAAGATGGCCTTGATTTTGGAAGGATCTACCTCGATGCCCCTTTGTGTGATCAAGAAACCCAGTATTTTCCTTCCTGTTATGCCAGAAGTACACTTCTGTGGATTCAACCTCAATTTTTATTCTTTAATCCTTTGGAAAAATTTCTTCAAGGGGGTGTAGTGACAGTCTCTTTTCTTGGACTTGACAATCATGTCGTCCACATACATCTCAACCTCTTTGTGGATCATATCATGTAAAATTATGGTTGCAGCCTGTTGATGGGTAGCCCAGCATTCTTCAATCCAAATGGCATCACCCTGTAGCAGTAGGTTCCCCACGATGTAGTGAAGGCAGTTTTCTCTCTATCCTTGGGCGCTATCAGAATCTGGTTATACCCGAAAAATCCGTCCATGAAGGAAAGCAACGCATGGCCTGCGGTGAAGTCCACCAATTCATCGGTGTGCGATAGGGAAAAGTCGTCATTCGGACTAGCTCTGTTTAGATCTCTGAAATCCACACACACCCGAATTCTGCCAGCTTTCTTTGGCAACTAGGACAATGTTGGCCAACCAAGTTGGATACTCAGATACTAGCAAAAACCCTGAGTCTGTCTGCTTGGTGACCTCTTCCTTAATCTTCAAGGCCTAATCCGGGCATATTCTCTGCAATTTCTGTTTGATGGGTCGGGCCTCAGGGTCAAGAGGGATCCGAAGCTGTACAATCTCAGGATTGATTCCAAGCATGTCTTCGTAGGACAATGTGAAATCATCTTTGAAATCTTTTAATAAAGCGACTAAGCGCTCGCGCTTCTCCGAAGACAACGTGGACCCAATCTGGACCAGATGCGGATCGATTTTAGTACCCACATTAATTAGAATGATTTCATCAACAAGGGGTTTTACAAATCTCTCTTCCTCTCGATTAATCAAATGTTTCAAGACTAGAGGAATTCCTTCCTCATCGTTTTCATCAAAATTTTGAAAATCATGATCAATGTAATAAACAAGAGGCATGGAGAAGTACTCAAAATCTGCAGTGGCATTCTCATTCACAAAGTCCAACTCATCCAGTTCCTCGGTTACAAACGACTCAAAAGAAAAGGAAAAAAGACGACCTAGACAAAACCTCAGTATCCGGGTTATCTACCCCAGGAATACCAGACTCAGACGAACCAGAATTTGATTCTGACTCCATAAACTCTGTGGAATCAGATTCTAGTTCACTACCTGACTCAGAATTGCTAGACAGGTAGCCCTCCTCCAGCTGCCAAGTGAGGGACAGTGCGTCAGATGCAGCCAGAATACCGCTAGAAGGGTTCACACCTGGTTAGTCTACGATCATAGAAACGGTTAGGTCATCCCCCAAGCTCTCTGAGTTGATCTGAGGATCCGAAAGAAGACATGTTAGTGCTGCTCCTACCTCAAATTCACTGCTGTCAGAATCACTTCCTATGCTCTTTGCAGCCTTAACAGTTGGTTCGGTTTGTTCCTTTGTGTCACTCTCTTGCAGCTGCAAGTCAAAGAAAATGTCAAAGCCGGGAACCACTGCTTCTCAGAGTTGAAACAAGGTTCGGGGAAACCACAAAATGGGAAGTCTTCCCCATCCTGAACAAAATAGTCATTCAGGGTTCCCTGGATTGGTCGGTGCACAAGCTCGTCGTGCTTTCCAGTCTGCTTAGCTCTGGCCCTTTCGACCATTTCTTTCCCTTTCCTTACCCAGTTCTTTTTGGTGGGCGTATAGCCCAGACCAAAGGCATGTGGTTTATGTGGCATATCGGCCAACGCAGCGATGCCTTTTTGGCCACTTCTACCTAATCCCATTCCAGGCATGTGCTACAATTTGTTCATGAAGTACACAGATTGGGTGCTGACATAGAAGCCCTCTTCAACAGCCAAGATATTCTACACTACTCGGGCCTCAGCCAAGGTAAACCTCAAAATGAAAACATCTTCTTCGCCATGTACAATCTCTAGCACAAGAGTAGTGACCTCTGGCGGAGGATGTATAGATGAATTCTCGATGACTATGGCCACCCCTTTTCTATGGGGGTACTTCAGCATTTGGTGGAGGGTGGAAGAGACAGCTCTTACTTGGTGTAGCCAGGGTTGCCCAAGTAGTAGGTTGAAAGTGGTTGGAACATCCAGGACGTGAAATTCAATATCTTGTTCAACAGGTCCAACCTGCACTCTGATTTGCACTGTTCCCATCACCTCTCTCCTTATATTGTCATACACCTGGATCACCTGGGCTGTAGGCACAAAATCGGCCGGTTTCAGGCCAATAGCATAGGATGTGCAGCATGGACAAATGTTGATTGCTGACCCGGTGCCGACTAATACGACTGGCACCCACTTTTCCTAGCACTCTACGGATATGTATAGAGGCTTGTTGTGTGCAGAGCCTTTTGGCGGTAACTCCTTGTCTGAAAAGGTCAAAGCCAATGCAGTGCCTCCCAGGAAGACTAATCCCACCAATTGTTTTGGGGTGGTGTCGATTGTCAACTTCGCTTTATCCATCGTTGTCAGTACAGCCTGTTTGTGTACTCGTGAAGCCATAAGCAGCCCCCAGATAGATATATCAGCTTGAATCTTCTTCAGCTGCTTCAGCACAGCCTCTTCCTCTAACTACTTTTCATTTTGTTTTTCTATCTCTTTGTCCTTCCCAGATGCCTCGGATTGGTCTAGATGCAGTGGTTTGAAATATCGGCCACTTCTTGTCATGTGGTCGACTTCCTCCATATACCAGGTATTATCAGGAAGGCCTTCACCCCAATTCTCATCGGTGTGAAAAAGATGCAGATCATCATCTTCCCACCACATACCACCGGCAAGCAATTGTCCGGTTCCAGTCTAAGTGTTCTCTCAGCCGAAACATTCCCCACGGGGCGTTAAGCTATTCCAGCTTTTTAATCAATTTCACTTATTTCCTGCCTAAATCGCTCTAGCACGGCTTCTTGTTCTGTATGTACATTGCTAACAATGCCCAATTCCTGAGCCAATTGTTCTTTACCAGTGCTTTCTGATAGCTTACCCTTTCTCTCGGCCGTTCCGGCCATTGCTATGGTTCCCGCTTTCTGTTCTCCAAGCTTCAATTCAGTTCCCTCATCTATATTGGGTTCATCAATTAGCCACCTAGAATTGTCTGTTGACCCGTTTAGATCAAACCAATCAATATGCATGTCTCCTTGATCTTGCTCATCAAAGAACTGCATATTGTCAATATCCTCCTCCAGGTCAGCTAGATCATCTAATCCCTGACTTGGGCCATCCTTTAGAACCACACTGACCTCCATCCCAGTCGTCAGCACCGCTTCTGGTTTAGCTTGATTGATTGGCACAACATTCGGGTTATATGCTCTATTGATAAGTCCTCAAAGCCCTTGGGCAATAGACTAGCATTCTCCACCAAGGCTGACCTCCCCTTATCTTCCGCTGTCACCACTACTAGTTCGGGTTGAAGTCAAGACGTGCTCATCATGCATAGGTCTATGCTCTCAAGGATGAACAACGTCGGCTTAGGTAGGTGGAAAGGGATGATATATATACTGGGGTCATAAGGGACAGCTAGTGTGTGGATAAGGTTTATTTACAGGGGTGGAGGGGCTCGGTTATGTGGTGGGAGAGGATTTGTAGTGACGTTGCGTTTTTCGGGAGGTGTTATCACCTTATTGTCAATGAGATCTTGAATCTCATAACGTAGTCTGAAGCACTGATCAGTATCATGACCATGTTGTTAGTAGAAAGCACAGCATTTGGCTGGGTTGTGTTTTGGAGGGAGAAGATCGGGTAGTGGGCATTGTTCTAACGACTTAAGATGTCCTTTTTTTATTAGCACCCCCAAGGCTTTGGATAAGGACATGTAAAGCGGGGTGAAGACCTTTTGGCCTCGAGCTTGATGGCTTGAGGTTTATGAAGTTGTGTTGGATGTACCGACAAAGGGGTTGGCAGTCTTGGGTGTGGTGGTGACCATGCTCACATCCGAAGGCCGTGCAGAGGTGCCACCAGTCGTGGCTGCATTGAAGTTGCGTGTAAAGGGCCTCTTGGGCTGTTCCTTCTCATGGTCTATTAGACCCTGCTTCATCGCGTCCTCTATTTGCACCCCTATTTCATGGAGCTCGGCAAATGTAAACAAAGGTAAGACTATCATTTTCTGTAATAAGCTCCCTTGCAAGATATGGACCACCATTCTAATATGGTCCTTTTCAGAAGGCCAGATAGTCAACATAGAGGCCTTATATAGCGATTCCGGTATTCCCTTTACTGTTCAGTTGCATTCCAGACTCGGTTCTGTGGAGTTGGTAGTTGTGTCTACCTTGTTGTCGTCCTTTAATTCCATTTGATTGAGTTTTAGGATGTGTTGGGCATGTTTCGAGCAGGTGGGTTGAGCCTTGGTCTAATTTCTTGTTGCCAGGTTTTTGGTCGTTCTGCTCGAGCAGGTCGTCTAGCGCTCGAGCGGAGATTGCACACTCCCAGTACTTTCATGCTCTGCAAAACTTTTGTAGGTGTGATTTTTACGCTCGAGCGGATTTCCTGCGCTCGAGCGGGTCGTGCTCGAGCGGGCTTGTTGGTGCTCGAGCAGGTAGTACTTTTTTGGTGTAAGTTCTGGGAGGGGAAAATCTACGCCCGAGCGGACTGGTTTTCACGCTGGAGCGGATGCACTTTATTCTTGTGTCTTGGAGCTTGAGCGGGACTTCTTGCGCTCGAGCGAACTCAGTACGTTGTTTTTGACGCTCGAGCGTTGTGTTTTCCGCTCGAGCAGACCTGTCGTATATCAGAAGGCTGTTGGGCATTTTCAAGTCACTTTTTACATCCTCACTCTCTCTCTTACTTTTCAAAAATGCCATTTGAGAGCTTCTCTCTCTAAAACTTCCACTTCTCTCTAAGTATTGAACTAGTAGGAGTTGTTTTCTCACCTTTGGCCTTTACAAAAAAGGTTGTTGATCGTCGAGGGCTATCTTTTGATCCGAGAAATTTGTGATTTGGAGCATCTTCATTTTTGTCATCTCCTTCGTTGGGTTTCATCTTTTGAGGTAGGGATTCCTACTCACTCTTATGGGTTTTGACCTAGATTTTTGGGCACTTTGTTTAATGATTTGGTTTTGAGATCTAGGGTTTCAAAATGTATAAAAGAGGGTTTGTTATTTTGATTCCAAAATGTGTATTTCGGGGTTTCAAAATAATGATATTGTTGTTGGTTATTGATATTTGGACTCTTGCGTCTATATTGGGAAATGGGATAGAAAACCCTAATTTGTTGTATAAATTAATTGGTATAATTAATTTGGAAAATTTTTTGCTATTTGGAATTGAGTTGGACATAATGAAATTGGCTCATTATATTGTAGAATGGTAGAGTTGGATTTATTAATCACTCACTCTTGAAAACACTGATATTTTATATATTGGAGCTTTTATTATCTGTTTAGAAATAATTGCTTTGGGCTACCGGTGGAGGGTAGTTTTGATTGTTGTAGACAATGCATGATGATTAGGCAAACTAAAACTAATCAAGTGGATGTGTCATAGAGTATGACGGTTGATAGAATACATTAACGTTATATATTGATTGATTGTGTATATGACCTATGTGTATATACGTTGTGTGTATGGAAGGAGATAATGGATGTACTCCACGGTTTAGGGGAAGATAGGGGATGGACCTCTAAACCGGATGTTGTTTGGGAGGAGATAGGGGATGGACTCCATTAGCATCACTTTTATGTGTGCTTATTTATATAGAAGTGTTTTATTGATACAAGGAGATAGGGGATGGACTCCACTGATACAGCTCATATGCTTGTCAGTTAGTGTGTTGATAAAGCTCATATGCTTATCTATAGAAGTGTTGATTTAGCTCATACGCCTATCTATGGAAGTGTTGATATAGCTCATATGCTTATCTGTGGAGGTGTTGATACAGCTTGTATGCTTATCTATTGTGAACTGGGAAACATTTAATATGAATTATTATTTTGTTTAAAGTGTGTGGCCAAGTTCTGAGCCATGGGTATGAATTTGGGAATTGGATAAGAAATGGAAAAATGAAATGAAACATAGACATAGTGGTCATGTAATGGAAATGGTTTTTTTATGATTTGATTTATGGGAGTTAAACATTTATCAATTGCTAATGTCTTAGTTACTGCTCATATTTTGTTTAGCATATCTCTACTGGGCGTTGGCTCACCCTATATGGGACATTATTTTTCAGGTACAGGTAGCATGCCACCTCCAAGGACATAGCTTGGATAGTTATGGGAATTGAAGATTCTTTTTGATTAATTTTGTTTGTGTTACACGTATATCAAGCCAAGGACTTATTTTGTATAGAGTTAGTACTCTTCTTTTGTGTAACCAAGTGTTGACTTGGAAAGCTGTCAGCCCATAGGGCACTTGTTTTTGTAGATAGCATGTAATACTGTTGTAAGAACTACTCTGATGAATGGAAAGGCGTTGATTTTCTTATATTACTGCATGTATGAATGATGGGTATTATGTATTTTTTTTGAGGGCGTTACAACTTGGTATAAGAGCGTACCGAGTTCGAATACTTTGGGTACGTGGGAAGTGATTAGTATCACAATGGGTTTGTCTCGCTTGATAGGGACTTAGATGTAGTGTCACATGCTATGTGTTTAATTGATAACATGCTTATGTGACTCTGTGGGTATAGAATGTAGTTTCTAGGATGTTGATTGGATCTTTGGGTTTCTGGGAGTCTTGTTGGAAAGGCACTTGATCAATGCTGTTTCTAACCGGAACTCTAGTAACGCCTTGGGACTGTCATTATCCGGAAATGAAATTCGTAGTTGCTTACGTGATTATGTGTTTACGTGGAGTGAATTACAGTTGTCCATGCATTAGGACGTGAGTGTTATAGCTTCAGCACATTTGTGAATGTGCTAATAGTCTTGGTTACCTTTATTAGGATGTCAGGACGAGGACGTGGTAGGCGTGGCAGGTGTGGTAGGCAGGAGATGCCTTTACCAGATGATATTCCGGCACCGCAGGAGGGAGTTGGTCAGGCCCATGTGGCCAAGCCAGCGGGTCAGCAGGCTATGAGTGCCTTAGCCCGAGAAATAGCAGGAGCTTTGGGTATTCTTAGAGCTGGGAATCAGGAACAGGCCCACGCAGCTGAGGCAGGGCCTTCCTTCTTGAAGAGGGAATTCTTCCGGTCCAATTCGGACGAGTTTGTTGGGGATTTGAAGGAGCCACTGAAGGCTGACGAGTGGTTGGAACAGATGGAGAAGACATTCGAGATGCTTGGCATCGAGGACGGGGCTTTAAAGGTGACCTTGGCATCCTTCCAACTGAAGGGAGATGCGGGTCAATGGTGGAAGTACGAGAAGGGCAGTGTTGGTGGTGCATGGGAGGCGTTTGTGAATGCTTTCCAGGAGAAGTTTTTATCTTCAGCTGTGAGGGAGAAGCTGAGAGAGCAGTTTTGCCAGCTTAGACAGCAAGGCTTGTCTTGACTTGTTTTGCGTGTGGCCAGCTGGGTCACAAGTCTTCAGTTTGCCCGCAGAAGGGAGGGGGTCAGCGAGCTGCTTCTTCTTCAGCTAGACCTCAGGGCCAGAGTCAGGGCAGGGGCCAGCCTTTGTCTTGCTATCAGTGTGGTCAGCCCGGGCACCTGAAGAGGTTTTACCCACAGCTGAGTGCCACTTCGGGGGCGTCTGGTTCTAGGCAGATGCAGGGTTATCAGCCAGCTCAGTCTGTGCAGGCCTCGAGGGCCAATCCGGGAGCTTCGTCATCCCAGTCTGTGCAACAGTCTTTTGCTCCTAGAGGTGAGTAAGTGGATCAGGGGCCTACAGGGCGCGTGTATGCTGGTACCGCACAGGACCTAGTACCGGCTCCATCAGTTGTGTGAGGTACCTTTTTGTTTTGCAACTCAGTTGTTTTTGAAATGCAAATGCGTGATGATGTATGACATAAGCACTATTTACAACGATGCGTGACATATGCATTATTTACAACGATGCATGATATATGCACTTTTTTTTGTTTTTGAAATGAAAATGCGTGATGATGCATGATTTTGAAATGCGCGACAACGTGCGGCTTTTGAGATGCATGACAATGCAGATGATCTTGAAATGGGCGACAACGTGCGAATTTTGGGATGCACGTGAACTTGAATATGCGACGACGCGAGTCGCTTGAAATACATGTATAATGCAACTTATCAAAAGTCGTTCGGGCACGACAAACACCGAAGGACTTACACCTTTAGAGGATTTAAGGTCTCCTAGACCGAGCATATTTATGGTCTCGCCAGACCGTTAATATGCAGAACAATGCAAGCATAATGATATATAACTCAACACGCGTTCGTATCTTAAAAGAGACAAAAGGATACAAAAAGGATACACCTTGCACATATTCGAGTGCCACGCACAGAAGACACAGTCCGAGGTCAAAACAGGGGCCGGTCGAGCTTCAGAAACGCACTTTTCTTGCACTTCTTCGGGCAATGAAGGCCCCAAACTACACATATGACCCAAACAAGGTTATAGGGGGCTCACTGGCCATCAGGGGATGTCACCAGCCATCCATCGGTCACAAAAAAACATCACCGGCCAAACATTTGGCCGGCCGGCCAAAGATGTAGTCGACCGGCCAAAAATGCCTGAATCGGGGCCGTTTTGTCTTTTTGGCTCGGGTCTTTTAAAATAGGATTCCAAACCCTATTTTTCTTACTTCCTCTTAGCCAAAATTCTCTCCTCCCTCTCTTTAGAGTATTTTCTTCTCTTCATTTCCTCATTTTCCTTGATTCTTGCGCCCTTTTTGACGTTTGATTCGCGAAGTTCATCGCGTTTCGAACACTTTCATCCGATCGAAACTTCGTTTCGGTGTAGTTTTTTTGATTTCCGCCTCTTTGGGTTTGTTTCCCCCAAGTTTTTCTTGATTTCCATATATTTTCCACATTCCGGCTTTTCCGACCATTTTTCGCCCTCCCGGGGTTGACTTTTCGGTTGACCTTTCATATTCTCATCCGATTTCCATTTTTCCGGCCGTCTTCACACCACTTTTGACATGGCGGGTGATGTTCCACGGGGCGGGACTCCCCCGGATCACGAGGTGGACCTAGAGGCCGAGCTCCTCCCCTTAAGCGTCCGCCCGTTCGACCCGGCGACCTACCGACCGGCGATTCATGTATTTCCTCCTGACGGGCTTCACCAATTCCAGAGTTTTAACAGGAGGGTGCCACCAGAGCTTCTTCTGCGTGAGCCAGAGTCACATTTATCACATGGCGCTTCCGAGGTATACTTTCCCCTGTTTCATTTTCCGCAATGTAGAACACTTAACTGCCATAGTTGATTATATTCTTTAACTGCTTATCTCAGATACACTGTAGTTAACTGTGAACACACTTGCAACTGATATCTGTTCGAAACTGACACGCGCACACACACTGCACTGGCCCTGAATCACTCAGACACACTGACACAGTACACACTGTATTCCACTGCGAGCACACCGGCACCCGATATCTGTTGGAATCTGGAAAATATGCACGCATGTTGTATTTGTACTAAACCACTCAAACGCGCTGACACATCATATGCTGTAGTTCCTTGCGAGCACACGGCATCCGATGTTTGTTTGAACCTGAAAACGTGCACACTCGTTATATTGTCACCAATTCTGAATACTTCTTCAAAACTGTACATTTTATATTCTTCGCAATTATTTTTCTTTTGAACAGGGAGATTCCCATACTGTCCGCGGGTATGGGAATGTTGCCACCCGGGATTGGTACACGGAGTTACCAGACGCAGTCCGTCGCATTGTTGACCAGGCCAGATTTGGCGCATTCTGCAGGGGACTCTCGCGCCTTACGGCGAGTAGGCCTCTCCTTGCTGCTTTAGTGCAGAGGTGGTGGGACACCACCGATTCTTTCCACTTCTCTGTCGTGGGAGACATGACGATGACTCCCTATGATTTCTCGATGCTCACCGGCATCGGAGTGGGGGGGTGATCCGATCCCCTTCGACACCGACATGGACGAGTGGGAGGCTGCTTAGATCTACCTGCTCGGTGAGGTGCCGCCTCTCGCATGTCCCGGCTTCGTTCGATATTCATGGTTTGAGGTCCAGTTTAGAGTCCAGCCAGCCTTAGTCGAGGAGGCTCCAATGACTCAGGAGGTGGTGGAGCGATATGCGCGCGGCTTTCTCATGTTCCTGCTGGGGATGACTATTTTCGCCAACCGGGCAAACACTGTACCCCTTTGCCTGCTCAGCGCTCTCGTGGACGTCACCCGGATCTTGCGCTATGACTGCGGTGGTGCTGCCTTGGCCACTCTGTACGGGTACATAAGCTCAGCCTCCCGTTGCAGCGGACAGCTGCTCGGGGGCTACTGGCGAGCTTGGGAGGTACGTTTTCTCCTTTCCTTTTCATTTCTACTTTACATTTTCTGTACTCTGTACACTGCACACACTGTGGTCTGCTTCATACTGATCGTATACTGCACACACGGCACACACATAAACCCTGCTTTACACTGACTGTACACTGCACACACTGTACATTCTGCTCAATACAATGCACAATACACGGTCCTGCAATTTCTGCTTTATTTTGTGTTCTGCTTTATCTGATGACCCTTCTGGTATTTGCTCTGCCATTGTGGGTCTACGCTTACTTTTCGAGACTCGCCTCAGTGCCAGACGTAGAGACCCCTCTCGTCGTCCCATTTTCACATCGCTTTGACGTGAGGTGCGTGCGGAGGCCCCGGGAGACATTCATCTTTTTCCGCCGCTACTTCGACACTATTACCCCCGCAGAGGTATGTTTTACTTGCGGTTCATTTAAGCTTCGCTTTACACTGTATTGTCAATAATAGTAGATAACAATCTGTATTTCATTTTCAGATCACCTGGCAGCCTTGGTCTCCACTGCCAGCAGTGACTCAGGATCGGTTTGCCGGTGCAGAGGAGACTGCACATTTCCGGATTTTGCTGGAGGGCCCGGTCTGTCGGGTTTGGTACTTGGGTGAGCGTTTCCTACGCCAGACCCTGGGCTTGCTAGAGCAGATAGTTTCGGGTCCGCCTTCTACCCACATGAAGGACACCGAGAGGTTCACCGCCCAGCAGATGGCCGATTACACGATTGGCTGGGACGCGGAGGACTTCAGGGGCGAGGGTGACTACAGAGAGTACGTCCAGACCTACATTATGCGGCCTCTGAGCGGTGGCCGTCGAGCTGAGAGAGGGGGACCTACAGCGCCAGTAGCCAGAGCAGGAGCAGGGGCAGGGATGTCGAGGACAGCTCGTGTCCGTGGCAGGAGCGGAGCTCGGAGGGGTTTGGCGGTTAGCTGGCCAGCGCTGCCCACGATGATGACATGCCGAGGGCAGGGTGGGGCGACCTACCAGATCCCCTTTGTTCCTCCTCCGGCTGACCATGAGTTGGTCGGTTTCCATGACTTGCCTCCGGTATGTATTACTACATTTCGTGCATCTTGTATTGGCACTTCATTTTAGTTTATTTGATATTCCGCAGAATACTGATGCATTTGATACTTTTGCAGGCTTCTTCCGAGTATACCCGGTAGTCCTTGGAGCTGAATGCCTCCATGATGGGGATGTTGCAGTGGACTTTCGACCTCCTGGCCCTCTACAGCATTCCGGTATGTTCTTCTGATCACGGTCTCAAACCATACTCATAAGCTGCTTCACATAATCTGGTGCACAACACAACACTTGATAAACTGCTCACGGCATTCATACGCTGTACTCATACACTGCATTCTGCACTGATAAACTGCTCACGGCATTCACACACTGTACTCATACACTGTATTCTGCACTGATAAACTATTCACGGCATTCGCACGCTGTACTCATACACTGCATTCTGCACTGATACACTGCTCACAGTATTCTGATGCGTTTGCCTTTTATGTTTTTTTAGCCTCCTTTCCAGATTCCCACTGTGGGAGGTGTTCCAGCCAGGCCTTCTGTTCCTGCTGGAGGAGATGGAGAGGGCAGAGTATTCCCCCGTATTAAGACGGGGCGCACTCACATCGGGAGTAGCTCACGGGCTCCAGTCCCTGATGACGATGACGAGGAGTCGGAGGCGGAGGCGGAGGCGGAGGCAGAGTCGTCGGAGGAGGAGACCGGAGATGGCTCGGACTTGGGCTCAGATGACAGCGCTGATGATGCTCCTAGACCTTCGTCCAGGAAGAGGACTAGGACGGACTCCCAGGCCTGAGATCCTTTGTTATTGATCCAGATTTTTGCTGTTTTTCTTTTTCTTTTTCTTTTGTACCTTTTGCTAGTAGTTAGAGTACCTTGTAATGTCGCAGGCAGATTTTTGTTTCCAAAACCATACACTTGAAAAAGATGATGAAATGAAACAAACTTTTTGCCTGAAAAAGTGTTGTATTTGTACATTTCATATATTGCATCACATTGCATCATGTTGCATCTCAATGCAAATGAAATTGATCTGTTGTCTGAAAATTGAACGCTTGCATTGTAATAATCAGATAACGAACCAGCCAATAGCAAAACAACCCATACCAACCACTGCACATTCTAAACACTCGGCTCATACTCTACTGGGGATTAATCTGCACACAGCTCATAACACAGCGCTTGGTTCATTTTGCACACAGCAGATCCTGAACAAACAGCCCAAATCTGACAAGACAGACCATGAAGGTTGGATCTACTGAAGTTGAAGCACACTCAGATGCGATCTGAAACCCAGAAGCTTCAAAGAGGCCCAGGTTTTCCTGTTCACACTTATCGGGGGTGGACCCTGCAGTTGTATGAAAGAACCAAATCATGTTTTTGCACAACTGTGGAGAATGGCATAGCATTCTGAGCACAAAACGATCAATTTTTGAAATTGAAGAAGGGTTTTTTTTTTTTTTTTTTTAAAAAAAAATCGAGGTAGTGAGCCTACAACTGGACACATCGAGAATGACTCAACAGCGGAGACAAAGAGGTAAACGACCTAAACACAACGAGACACACTCGGAAAAGACTCAAAACAAAGGTTGAAGTAAACAAGACAAAAGTCACGACATACAGACACGTTAACGAAGATGGGGGACCTCAGATCACGAGGAGCCAGTTTCTCTGGGTATTGTTTCCCACCCTTTTCTCATTTGTAATTCTCACATCCCTCTGGCACTCAAGCTCGGTTTTTCTCTCAAGACCCTTCGGCTCGCTTTTTCTCTCAACTTACACCTCTCTATTCTTTATTCTCTCATTTTTATCCCTCCCCAAGATTTTTAATGGATGAATAGGAAGTTGTGGGTTCATGCCCAACATGGTTAGCTCACGACTGTTTCTTCTGGTGGCGTTTGGTCGATGTCCCAGGTAAAGGGAACGGAGTACCTTGATCCCTTCAGATTCGTGCTTCGCACTTGGTTCGATACCTCGTTGCTCGGAGGTTGAGAGAGCTTTCAGCCCTTTAATGACAACTTGAGTTGTGCCCTTTTTGGCAAGTATGTTGGCGATGGGGGAAAAACAGGAAGCCTGACTCAACCGTGCCCCTAGTTCATCATTATGACCATTTTTTTTGTTTTGGCTTTCTACTAAAACAATTTTGACCAAGATGAGAGTTAGATTAACACACTTGTTTGATTTTTGATGTGAAAATTATGCAAGTCAGGTCATGAGCACTGAAAATTTTCCTTTTTTGGGTCCAAAACGGTCTAAGTTTTGGAGAAATGAAATAGTTTTCGAGAAAATAGTCAACCTCAGTAAAAATTTTCAAAAACTATTTTCACAAACGAACGCCGCTCAACGAGCGCGGAGCTTATTTTTGAGATGCGCAACCTCGGACCGAAGGCAATGGAAAATTGCCCCTTGTTTGAAGGACGTTGCACGGCAACGGAAAGTTGCCCCTGGTTTGAACGGCGACTCATGGCAACGGAAAGTTGCCCCTTGTCTGGATGATACCATAGCATATTGTAAACAGTCCTCACTAGTGATGATCGCGACCGAACTCTCTCGGATACAGAGAAGACGAAGATACCAATATATGGACACAGTCACTTTGAAGGTGTTGGGGGCTGGACTTCGGGATGAAGTTGCCTACGTATCCGGTTGTCATAACCGAACTATCGGATTCGGGGAGGGCAAGGATAATCAAAACCATTACATGGACTGAGGCGCTATGAAAGCATTGGGGGCTGGACTTCAGGATGAAGTTGCCTACGTATCCCAAACATGGGAATCGAGCCTTACGTAGTTCCAGTTAAGGTACACTCGGGTATTTTAACCTTCACTTTTTAGGCTCTAACTTTTGCCAAGGCGCCCGATGCGGGTTTTTAACCTTGCGAGCTTTTCTTTCCTTTTTTCTTTCTTCCGCTTCTTTTTTTTTGCTCTCTTTTGTATATTTTATTTCTTTTTCTTTTTTGTCTTTTTCTCTTTTTTGTATATATATTTTTTTCTTTTGCTCTAACTTTTGCCTGGGTCACCCTTCCGGGTTTTTGGCCCAGCGAGCCGCTCAAAGGGTAAAAGTGTAGCAAGTCCATGCCAAATGGTTTTAGGGTTTTAAAGCCATCCGTATCCAGGAGAGTGGCTGTTGCATTGACTTACTGAAGGACCCATCTTCGGCTCTTCGAGCAAATCGGATATTTTTGCCCCTAGTTTGGAGGGGTGCTTCTGTTCTAGCTTTGCAGGCTTCTTCTGATGAGATCTAATCTTCTTGATCTGGCTTTGGTGCCTCTTGTTTGAGGGTTGCTTCCAATCTGGCCACACAGGCCTTTCTTGATGGTCGATCATTGAACACTCCGAATTGTGGATCAAGGTTTTAAAGCAAGGGCTTAAGTCTTGAGGCTGAGAGCGATCTTAAGCTGCACAATCTCAAGAGCAATTCCACACAGGTCTTCGCAAGATCGTGTAAAACATTTTGTTTTTGAAAGTTTTTAAAGAAGTGACCAATCGCTCGTGCTGAAGATAGTGTGGAACCAGTCTGGATCAAGCCAGGGTCCTTCTTAGTACTCACGCTGACAAGCATGATTTCAATCATTAAGGGCTTAGCACGCCTCTCTTTCTCTCAATTTGATCAAAGTTTGCAAAACCCGAGGAATTCCTTCCTCTTTGTTTTCACCACAGTGTTCAAAAAGTTTTGAAAAAACTTAGGTCAATGCAATGATTTTCAGGGCACAAGTGAACAGGTGGAATGTACTGCTGTTCCATTCAAGTCCCCTGGCACAACCAATTCAGAATAGTAGTAAGCATGGAAACATGATAGCCACAGCTGTTTCATTCAGATTCCCTGGTTGCAACTGGCTCCACGATAGAGACAGACTGAAAAGAAAAGCAAAAGGATAATTACAAAACAAAACGGTGTTCGAGGCAACAGTTCCAGAATCACCCGACATTCTATACAAAGGGGAGTGACTCGCTACAACAAGACATACCCATAAACAAAAGGACTGACTCAAGACAATGAGACAGACTCAAAACAAAACAAAAGACTGACTCGACACGTAAGCTAGGATTTACAAAACTGGCATTCGTAGATGCTCCAAAAATGCGTGCCAGACGCCACATCCAAAATACACCGAGCGCCGCCCGCAGGTGGTCCAACCCCTGATCACAAATTTGCAGTATCCTCGAAGTCCAATAGCTCAGTGGTAATAGACTTTGCTGAGGTAGGCGGGAGGATGACCTCATTGTCGATCAAATCTTGCACTTCATGACGAAGGCGGAAACAACCATCGGTACTGTGACCGGACTGTTGGTGATACGCGCAGTACAAGGTAGCATCATGCAAGAGAGGGAGATTCTTCGGAAGGGGCCGAGGCTCGAGGGGTTTAAGATACCCCTTTTTAGCCAATATTTGAAATGCCCTAGGTAGAGGCATGTAAAGGGCAAGAAAGGCTCTGCGCCCTCAAGGTAGGTACTTTGAAGTCTGAGGGTTCTTGCTAGACGCACTAGCGAAAGGGTCGGCAGGCACTGCCTTGGTTTTCTGATCTTTTCCTGGCACAGGGTTAGGGATGACAGGGATTGTCTTGGCATAACGGGGCCGATCCCTATTCTCCGCCCTGCTTGAACCGCCTTCGGTTGAAGCGGGGAAAGCATCATCCACAGCTTTAGTCATGATTGCGAATACTTGTTACTTATTCATCCCCCTGGCTTTCAAAGCCTTGGCTGTCCACAACAGTTGTTCAATGGGATCGGCATCTGCTTTCATTTTGTTCTTGTCTCTGGCCTTAGCCTGATCAGGGGTTTGGGTTACTACATTAGAGCGAAGCCTGGTTGTTGCTGACACGTCGTTGCTGTAGCTGGAGGCAACCTCTTGTTGGCTGAGCTCGATCACAATCCGCCCCAGTAGCGGGGGCTCCTGTGGTATGAAATTCCCGGCATACGGTGCAACTGGTGGCGAAGCCAACATTCCATAGGCCAGATTGGCCACAGATCTCTGGAGGTCACCTATCATTCCCATCAATTCGAATGTGGTGGGCTCACGAGCCTGATACAACTGGGGGGTCCAGACCGGGTACGTGACAGGCGACCTGGGTGGATGCGGTACATCGACATTGGTCTCGCTTTGCAGAGTGATTCCTTGATCTGATGCGGCCGTCATAACCACAATCTCCTCCGAATTTTGCGTCATGATAAGTCCGCTGTACTGAACGGTGACTGACGGATCAGATATCTATCTTGTCTCAGCAAGGGGGAACACTAGCTATTCTGTATCAACTCTCTGAACCCCTTGAAAAGAAAAAACAAGCAGCGTTTCAGCCCAAATGGATCAAACACAGATGTAGCCGAACAACTGTACTCTACTGCTGACCATTGTTGCCCAAAATCACTGCCCCCAAAATACTGAATCAGATACCCACAGATATAACTGATTCTCATAAACAGATACTGGTGCCCTCAGGTCTGATACTCAAATTTGCAAACTGATATGTACGTTCCCTGTAGAGATGCACTCTAAAAGCACATAGCAAGTAAAGAGAGCCAAAACACCCCTATGGAGGGGTAGGGTTTCCCTGTCCTATTTTGTCAGGAGCTAGGGTTTCACTATGCACGCAGCAGTTTTCAAACAACCTAACATCGGGTAAGCAACCTGTGCTAGTTAGGAATGGTCACTATGGATTTCGATATGCACTAGGTCGAATAGTCGAAAAGGGTGCCCCGGTAAAATCGGGGTTTGTGTTCCCATACTGTCAGAGCCTACAACCGGTCAGCCTTATGGCATGCTTTGACAAAGTCAAGCCTCCAGCAAACCGTTCAGGAATGGCAGATGGCAAACACGGTGTCATAGGTGCACCAATGCACATGCAATGCAAAGAGACACATAAATGAAATCAAAACAGGATATCACGAGTTCGAGTCAAGCTCTCGAAATCCCCAGCAGAGTCGCCAGAAACTGTAGATGTCCCAGAACGCCCCGGGAGGGATGAGTCCCGTTTTGTTCGTTTTGCGGGTCTACTAGAGTTTAGGACTCTCAGATAGTCACGGTTCTTAATCTGAACCAAAGAGTCCAAATCTGGCAAATCGTTTTGAGAAAATAGATTTTTAGAAAAGAAGGGCCAAACATGGACTGGTTTCCCAGATACAGAGTCGCCACCTAAATATTTTTTATGGGGGGAATTTAGGAAACCCTGACTCGGTGCCAAAGGCCACGTGTTCGTCATCACCAAAGTTGCCTTGGCTCGGGAGCTTGGGTACGATTGGGGAAGGTCAGCTATGAGCACCCCCCTCTCGCCCGATCCGAAGATCGGCCTCTACTAACCATGATATCCAGTTTTGAAAACGTTATGTGTTCTTATTCCATTTATTAGCCTAGAATTACTATGTTATGCACGCAGCAAACAAGTATAGACCAAATCGCCTAAATTGAAACAAAACATTGCATGTTCGTTTTGAAGATGGTTTGCTACTCGCAAGTAGGCTAAAATGCAGGTTTTGCCACCCTCGAGTGGGCTTTTAGAAAAGATGGTTTTGCCATTATCTAGTGGGCTTAAAAATCACAGTTTAAATGCATTATTCCAATTTAGGTAATTCAACCTCCATCCACAGGTATTCAAGCAGTTATATCACATAAGCAGCTAGCCTCATGGTAATCATGTTGTTATGGCAACACTCACACGCATGCGGTATGCTAAAGCATAAATGCTTACTGAGTACTCCAAGCCAAAACAGAAACTAGTTAGTAATCATATGCATGATCCTCGTTTAAGATGGCTAATGCAACGCATACGAAATGCCACTAGAGTAGGCTCGGCTAGTCTATAAATGACATGTGAAAATGCACAAGTAGCACGTATTCAAGTTAGATTTGAAATACTTATGCAGTTAGTATGATGCGCCGAGCCTGGTGCACGCAAGACTAATGGATGATGCACGCATGCATAGCATAAGGTATGCTAAAGTAAACATGTCCTAATACTAACCATCAAAGCAGGTAAGTAAAAGGGAGAAAGAAGTGGGGGTTGGAAGACATGCACACACGCACCCACACTTATTACAAATTTACCCTCGCTCGGAGGGACCAAAAGAATAATAAAAATTAATTAACCTACAAGCTAATTAATTATTACAGACCACCTAATTAATTAGGCAAATTAACTAAGCTTAAGAAAGCAGAAAAGGCCTCAGGAAGAGGATCCAATGCGCGCGTGCTCGGGTTTGCTCGGAAATCCAACGCCATGCACAAGTTTGCCTCTGCTTTGACTATTCTGCTTCTCTGAAAGTTGCACAACTCCCAAGGTTGCTTCTCTGAGTGTTGTGGAACACTACCGGCTGAGTGAGAGCACCACCGGCCATGGAGAATGGTCACTGGCCACAAACTTATGCTCTCGGCCAAATATTCTTTGCCGATCGGCACTCAATACTGCCGGCCGGCCAAATCTTCCTGTTGAATCTGTTTTTGATAGTAGCAGAGGGCAAGACATAGCATGGCAATGCATTTCAAGCAATGTATGCACCAATCCTATCCCTCATCATGTGTACGACTCAAAGGGACGTGGTCCTTGGTTCTCGGACCATCAATCGCGCATTTCCATGCGTGATGGCCCAAAGAATCAAGTGTGCACGT
>NW_021027430.1:57199-131834 GCF_004153795.1 Camellia sinensis
GGACTCTCCAGAGAGATGAATACTTCGCGAGGAGCCATAGGGAGGGATCAAGAGTCTTGAAACTAACTCGCTTCATAGCTTGTACTTACTGAGGTATGCAACATGGCTATATGGCACAACACATGCGATGTGGCACACATAGATCTCGGCTCGACTACTAATTCTGACATGTGCAATTAATTTGATTAGCATAGCAATTTAAACCACGTATTCAAATGAATTTATACTGAGTTAAGCGCTCGACAACCTATCATTGCTTAAGTTAGCCAACGGTATCGGTTCATAATGTATCCGTATAGATCCGAGCTCCATTTTCTCTAGGGCAAGACAAGTGGGTTCGCTACAAGGCTATTGTGAAATTATTGCTATTTAATTCGAAAACTACTGGCTATATGTTCACACCGAAGTCAGTTATCTGTTCGCTATATATCACATAATGACACAGATAAAGAGAAAGGGTGAAAAGATGTGGGTTGAAAGTCACACTACAACACTTATTACAATTTGCCCTTTCTTAGGAGGGTCCGAATGAATGAACTTAACTAAACTATGAATTAACTAACTATTAAAACAAATGAATAAATTAGCTACACTAGCTAATTAACTAACTATTACAACAACGAATTAACTGACTACTTTAGCTAATTAATTAAGTACAACACAAAACTAACTAATTAGTTACAAGTCTGTTTTATTACAACATGCTACTATTACAACATTATTTCATGAACCCCAAGAATCAAGGGATGGTTCATGCATGGATGCGTGTTTCCACTCAAAAAAAGCCCTCCGTTTTGCTACCGAATGCCTCTGTTGCAACAGTTAGAAAATTGCACTGTTTTTCCACTTAGCCTCTGCTTTGCTTACTGGAACAAGACACTGCCCACATTGGAAAAAGTGGCAGGAACCCAAGTAGTGGCCAGTAGCAACAGAGAACAAACAGAGCCCCAAAACCAGAGTATTCTCAAGGATGTTTTGTCCACCCTACCGTCTCTCCTTATTAGCAAAACAGGCCAATGAGGGGTAGCGCTCTCATTCGCAAACCATCAATGACACATATTCATTGCGTGATGACTTTGAATCAGGGCAACAATTTCAATAAATGTGAAGGAAACGCACAAAACCTCCTCCCTATCATGGATTGACTCAGGGAAGGTTGATACCATAGCTTGAAACCTTCAAACTTCACCATGATTTGTCATCGAGTCATTTACATAATGAGGCTCACAGTCCGCATCATGTGTTAACTAACTTTGAATGCTCGATTAACTACAAGACTCTATTTATTCTCTTGTCCGTTTTACCAAGTTTAACACATCTTTTTTACCTTTCATTCCTTTCATTTTCATGTGTCCAAAAATGAAGATTAAGTCTCTAATGGAAAATTGTGTCAAACAAAGGGTTGTTTTAGGCATGAGAGAGATGTCATGCCGTTGGTAATGAACATACGAAAAGATTAAACCATTAAGCACAATAATCTCAATCTCAAGCTTAAACAATCCATTAGTTTGAAACAACTCTCAAAACAAATAAAATGCCAAGAAAAGAGGGAGGTTGCAGAGATGATTAGAGGTGATCACGAGTATAGAAAGCTTGAAATAAATACTATCAACTCAAATAGATTGGGGTCTGAAGCCTAAAACACCAAAGCCTATGAGGACCATTACACTACAAGCATACTATTAAAGCATGAATGAAGCTAACACATAAAAATAGTCCTAAAATAATCCAAAAAAGTGTTGGAATTAAGACAAAAAACAACTGCAACAACTAACTAAAATATTAAGGGATTAAAACTAGCATACAAGCACAAGGAGGGGAGGCTAACCCCTTCACTTTTGGGACTTTAAACATGATTTTGCCTCTAAAAAATATTTGAAAATCAGTTGTAAAAATCTCAAAAAAAAGTTGATGAGAAGGTGGGAAACACAAGGGCAAAGGCTTAGAAGCAAGGTTCAAAGAAGGGTTGACAACCCTTCCATCTTTAATGGCCTTAAACCACAAGTTTCAACCCAAAAGATAGGTTATAAACAACAAAAACAGGAAGAAAATATAGAAAATAAGTAGTATAGAGATGATACAAAAGCACTAGAATGTATACCTCTTGAAGATGAATGATCTTGAGTTATAAACCACCAATTCACACTCTCAAGTGCCTCAAGAGCTAAAATACATGCTCAAATCACCTCAGCAAGGAACTCTCTAGGTTTGGCTTACAATGTTTAGGCAAAGGTTATGTAAGTTACAAGAGAGAGAGGGAGAGAGAGAATTGTAGAGAGAGAGGAGAGAGAGAGATTTTCCAAAACTTTGCTCTCCAAAATTTTCTAAATTTAAAAATTTTTCTAACCTTTTTAACAAAAGAGAGGGTCATCTATATATAGAAATATATGAGAGACCATCGAAAATATCCTTACAAATACACTAGAATGGTGCATGCATCTGTAGGGACAGCTGGTAGAAAATATCTGTTTTTTTGCACTAGTAGTCAACAGGCCACATTAGTGGGCAACATGCCACACTAGTGGGTTTGTAGGTCCCTAGATGGTCAGGCCTAAAAAGCCACTGTTTTGGTCCAAAACAAGGTACACGGTTCGTGAGTTCAACACTGAGGTTTCCTACTGAGGAAGTCAAGCATTTGACAAGTGTACACATTCATCATTAAGTGATCAATCAGTGGCACCCAGTCTTAAGGGCCGTAAAAATGGGGTGTCTACACACACACTCTCTCTCTCTCACACACACACACACAAATATTGTAACATTGTCCTTGTATCATTTTGATCCCTACACTTTTAATTAACTCAATTTTGACCCTTAATTTTGTGTGTCTGTTTAGCCCAACTGATAATATCGTTAGTATTTTTGACGAAAAATATTACTGAATTGGTTGAGGTTAAATCACTGAGTTAAATAAATTTATATTTTTACCCTTAGAAATATGACACATGCAACTTATGTGCATATTTTTCATAAAAAAAATTACTAAAAATTGTAGTCAATTGAACCAAATAGAGATGGTCATAAATTCAAGGTCAAAGTTGAGTCAATTGAATTACAAGGACCAAATAAAACACAAGGACCAAAGTACTTTGCCCTATATAATAAATATTTAATATTTGAGAAAATTTGCTGCGCAATTTTTTTTTTTTGGCTTGTGTTGTAGGATATTGTAGCTTAGATTTTTTAAATAAGAATTCTAACATGACAAAATAAAAAAAAAATAAAAAAACTATGAGTATATTTTTTACTGAAATCTATGTTCAAAATATTCGCCCCTTTGGTATTGTCTTTTAATATATTTTTTTTCCATTTTTTAAAAGGAAAAAAAATACCACAAGGGTCAATGTCTTGCGTGTTTCAGTTATAGTCGCTCATAAACAAATTTGTGTTTTCTTATTGCAATTTTGATAAATAATTTTTTTTAAAAAAATTTATGTACAATAATAAATTAATTCATTCTTTTCATTTTGTACTTGGATGCATTCATATTCCGCTTCTTATTTTGCATCACTTTGAAACTTAATTTATATTATACATTTGTAACTAGTGTCACCTTTGAATTTGCATTGCTTATTTGCATATATGCTATTAAGAAATTATTTTTAAATAAAATTCTTTTTATCTCCCTATGATTTGGCTCAGTTGCTCTTTATCTTTCTATCTTTTAAAAATAAAACTTTCATATTGTAGAAACCCCATTTTTTATAGCCCTTTACAACTTGGACGTCATCGTTTGCACACCCAATGATGAGTGCATATGCTTTTCAAGTGCTCAAAGTCCTCAGCGGAATGCTACAGTTTTGAGCCTTCCAAACCTTGCACCCTTGTTGCCCTTGTTTTGAACTAAACCCAGTGATCTTCAAGCCTGCAACCTCTGGTGGCCTGCCAACTACTTCTATGGGCTGCCGGCCATTGCTCTTGGTTTCCGGCCACTGATGTGGCCTGCCGGCAACCAGTGATGGCCGGCCGACCACCAATGTGTTTTGCATATATTTTGTGACAATTGTGCCAGCTGTTTGCATAAATGCTTGCATCTGCTCCCACGTGCATGGTTGGATGTTTATGAGAGAGTTGCTTGGTTTTCTATATATAGAGGGCCTCCCCTCTTGCTTTGAGGTTAGAAAAATTTGAAGCAAAATTTTTCTTCTCTCTCTCTCGCAAATTTCTTAGCCTTTGCCAATACACTCTTAACCAAACCTCTCCATCTTTGAGCTGAGGTATCTTTGAGCCTTGTTTTGAGCTCTTGAGGGTGTGTTTGCCTTGTTTTATTGCTTGAAAGTGATCTCCTCATCAAGAGGTATAAAGCTTTGTCTCCTTGTATCTACTCTTTTTCTTGTTATTTTCCAACTGTTTTTGGTGTTGTAAGAACTCTTTTGGGCTGAAACTTTGGTTTTAAGGCCAATAAAGGTTGAGGAGTGTAGACATCCCATTTTTGACCATCCTCAAGGCTTGGACGTCATCGTTTGAACACGCGATGATTATCCATGCTTGTGTTTGTTTTGAGTTTCGAAAAGTCTTGGCTGCGCGCCTTGCCTTAGAATCTCTTAACTTCTCTGTTTTGTGCTTGGTTGCACCAAGAGCTTGTGGATGTGTTCCCGAGGGAAGGGGGTAGCCTGTCAACCAAGTCTCCTTCCCACCGGCCACCTTGATTTTCAATCGGCCAAATGTGATGGCCGGCCGGCCAATTTGACTGCCGGTCGACCACTTTGATAGCCGGCCGACCAAGTGTGGGTTTTCAACAGATATTTCTGTAGACAGCTGGCAGTTGTCATTCTAGGCCATACCCCAGCCCATGCCTAGACGTGGGTATTCTGAGGAGCTGCAGATTGATACATATCTATATCAATCAAGCTCTCTCACATAGGAAGAAAGAGAACGAAGAGATATACAACTTGGAGCAAAAAAATCTCTCTCTCTCTACATTTTCTGCCTCTCTCTAAGGTTTAGGGCTTGTTTGTGCCCAAAAGTACATTTTCTTTGCACTTTTGCATACAAACACCTAGTTCTCTACTCCCCTTATTGAGCTGAGATCCTTGGAGGTGATTCTTGGGGTGATTTGAAGCCCCTTTTTTGGTCCAAAAGTTACTGATTTGCTGCTGTGCTACAAGGGTAAGACTTTTGTCCCTTTTTACCCCATTTTGCAAAGCTTTTTAGACTATCTTGCATCTATTTTTGAGCTAGCATATAACATATAAAAGTCTTGTTTTTGAGTGCTCTAAATAGTTTGTTAAGGGGGTTTTAAGCTTTGGGGTTGTTTGACCCCTCTTAAGGCTTGTTGGCCTTTGTTTTGTGCTATTTCGGTTGAGCTCCGGGACCGTTGTGTTTGGGCCTCCTCACCACTAAAATCTTGAGGGATTTCAGAGGTGAGGATGGTGCCTTGAGGTCCTATGAAGGAGAGGGCCACCCCCTCTCCTTGTTGTCCTTGAAAAGGGTTATTTTTGCCTCTTGAGGGAGCATCTTGTCTAAGTGTATGTTGGCCATGCTTCAACTGATTTTTGTGCTTATTATGTCATAATATGCCTCTGTTTTTAGTTGGTTTGGACACACCTTGCATGCCTTGCATACATGTCTTGTAATGCCACATTTTTGCCTTAACATGCTTTAGGTGTAGACCCTTGTTCTAGCATGATTTAGGCTTAGCCTTGTGAAGCTTACATGCATATTTTAATGTGCTAAGGGACTATTTTAGGTCATTTGAGTCATTCATGTCTTGCTTTGTATAGCTACCATGCAATCTCTCCTAAATGCCTTAAGCTTTGGCCTCTCTAGCATGCATTACTTGCATTGTTTCAGTGGTTTGGAACCACTTATCATGTTATTTCAGTCCTTATAACATGCTTGTATACTTGCCTTTGATGCCTCTTTTGATGCCTCTAAGAGGTTGTGTTGTATGCTCCATGTTTAAGCATTTGTGCATGCCTCCATGTGTAGATCATTTAGATGCCATCTAGGTGGTTTTTAGGACTTGCCTTAACATGATTTGGGACTGTTTTGGTCCACTTTGGTCATTTGATTCATGTGTCATTTAACCATAGTTTAAGTTCTTGGGCTTGGTTGCATGCCTTGCTTGCATTGGTAGTTGGACTTGGTATCATCTTAACATGATTTTCAAAGTTTGATGTGCATGCCATTTGTCCATGATTATCCTCTTTTAAGTGTGCTTAAAAGATGTTCTTTAATGCTTAAGCGTTGGGCCATTTTTGCATGCATTGTTTGTGTGTGTATTTGCCTCCATTCCATAGAATTTTGGCTCCTATTTAGACATGGCCGAGGCTTGTCCATATTGGTCTAAGTCCACCTTTCGCATGTTGTTCAAATGTGATCACATTGCTACATGCTTGCATGCTTCGGTTGCATAATGTTTGCATGCTCATTACTTGCATTGTTGACACATGTTAGCTATATTGCATTTTGTTGCATGCTCCCCCATGTTCATGTTTGCATGCTTGCCCTCATGTTCATATAGCAATACTAGTTTGCATGCCTAGGTTGCATTCCATCTAGCATGCATGCCTTGTCCCTTGATCTAGTGATAGGGATTGGGCCTTGGTTTGTGTGTGTGCATTGCATTTGAAATCAAAATGCATACTTGGTCCTTTGGGCCATAATGCATGGAAATGCATGATTGGTGGCCCGAGAATCGAGGCCCGCATCCCTGCAAGCATATTCTATGCATGAATCATAACGATGTGCGGCACGCATGTCACAGAAGTGTATATGAAAGTGCACATTCTATGCAATGGAAGGGCATCAAACACGTACTCTGGTGCCTTCGATTTACCTTTCGGAGGACTTGGCAATACGCTTAGCTCAAAAGGGGACACCCTGTTTATATTGGCGAGAGATAGTCAAATAGATTTATGGAAGTAACAAGTCCGTCTACCATAGAAAAGGTGCCGCAACCCTCAAACCAACAGAGGCATCAAAGAGGCATCAAAGGCAAGTATACAAGCATGTTATAAGGACTGAAATAACGTGGTAAGTGGTTCCAAACCACTGAAACAATGCAAGTAATGCATGCTAGAGAGGCCAAAGCTTAAGGCATTCAAGAGGGATTGCATGGTAGCTATACAAAGCAAGACATGAATGACTCAAATGACCTAAAACAGTCCCTTAGCACATCAAAATATGCATGTAAGCTTCACGAGGCTAAGCCTAAATCATGCTAGAACAAGGGTCTACACCTAAAGCATGTTAAGGGAAAAATGTGGCATTACATGACATGTATGCAAGGCATGCAAGGTGTGTCCAAACCAACTAAAAACAGAGGCATATTATGACATAATAAGCACAAAAATCAGTTGAAGCATGGCCAACATACACTTAGACAAGATGCTCCCTCAAGAGGCAAAAATAACCCTTTTCAAGGACAACAAGGAGAGGGGGTGGCCCTCTCCTTCATAGGACCTCAAGGCACCATCCTCACCTCTGAAATCCCTCAAGATTTTAGTGGTGAGGAGGCCCAAACACAACGGTCCCGGAGCTCAACCGAAATAGCACAAAACAAAGGCCAAACAAGCCTTAAGAGGGGTCAAACAACCCCAAAGCTTAAAACCCCCTTAACAAACTATTTAGAGCACTCAAAAACAAGACTTTTATATGTTATATGCTAAGCTCAAAAATAGATGCAAGATAGTCTAAAAAGCTTTGCAAAAATGGGGTAAAAAGGGACAAAAGTCTTACCCTTGTAGCACAGCAGCAAATCAGTAACTTTTGGACCAAAAAAGGGGCTTCAAATCACCCCAAGAATCACCTCCAAGGATCTCAGCTCAATAAGGGGAGTAGAGAACTAGGTGTTTGTATGCAAAAGTGCAAAGAAAATGTACTTTTGGGCACAAACAAGCCCTAAACCTTAGAGAGAGGCAGAAAATGTAGAGAGAGAGAGATTTTTTTGCTCCAAGTTGTATATCTCTTCGTTCTCTTTCTTCCCTATGTGAGAGAGCTTGATTGATATAGATATGTATCAATCTGCAGCTCCTCAGAATACCCACGTCTAGGCATGGGCTGGGGTATGGCCTAGAATGACAACTGCCAGCTGTCTACAGAAATATCTGTTGAAAACCACACTTGGTCGGCCGGCTATCAAAGTGGTCGACCGGCAGTCAAATTGGCCGGCCGGCCATCACATTTGGCCGATTGAAAATCAAGGTGGCCGGTGGGAAGGAGACTTGGTTGACAGGCTACCCCCTTCCCTCGGGAACACATCCACAAGCTCTTGGTGCAACCAAGCACAAAACAGAGAAGTTAAGAGATTCTAAGGCAAGGCGCGCAGCCAAGACTTTTCGAAACTCAAAACAAACACAAGCATGGATAATCATCGCGTGTTCAAACGATGACGTCCAAGCCTTGAGGATGGTCAAAAATGGGATGTCTACACTCCTCAACCTTTATTGGCCTTAAAACCAAAGTTTCAGCCCAAAAGAGTTCTTACAACCCAAAAACAGTTGGAAAATAACAAGAAAAAGAGTAGATACAAGGAGACAAAGCTTTATACCTCTTGATGAGGAGATCACTTTCAAGCAATAAAACAAGGCAAACACACCCTCAAGAGCTCAAACAAGGCTCAAAGATACCTCAGCTCAAAGATGGAGAGGTTTGGTTAAGAGTGTATTGGCAAAGGCTAAGAAATTTGCGAGAGAGAGAGAAGAAAAATTTTGCTTCAAATTTTTCTAACCTCAAAGCAAGAGGGGAGGCCCTCTATATATAGAAAACCAAGCAACTCTCTCATAAACATCCAACCATGCACGTGGGAGCAGATGCAAGCATTTATGCAAACAGCTGGCACAATTGTCACAAAATATATGCAAAACACATTGGTGGTCGGCCGGCCATCACTGGTTGCCGGCAGGCCACATCAGTGGCCGGAAACCAAGAGCAATGGCCGGCAGCCCATAGAAGTAGTTGGCAGGCCACCAGAGGTTGCAGGCTTGAAGATCACTGGGTTTAGTTCAAAACAAGGGCAACAAGGGTGCAAGGTTTGGAAGGCTCAAAACTGTAGCATTCCGCTGAGGACTTTGAGCACTTGAAAAGCATATGCACTCATCATTGGGTGTGCAAACGATGACGTCCAAGTTGTAAAGGGCTATAAAAAATGGGGTTTCTACAATATGAAAGTTTTATTTTTAAAAGATAGAAAGATAAAGAGCAACTGAGCCAAATCATAGGGAGATAAAAAGAATTTTATTTAAAAATAATTTCTTAATAGCATATATGCAAATAAGCAATGCAAATTCAAAGGTGACACTAGTTACAAATGTATAATATAAATTAAGTTTCACAAGTGATGCAAAATAAGAAGCGTAATATGAATGCATCCAAGTACAAAATGAAAAGAATGAATTAATTTATTATTGTACATAAATTTTTTTAAAAAAAATTATTTATCAAAATTGCAATAGAAAAACACAAATTTGTTATGAGCGACTATAACTGAAACACGCAAGACATTGACCCTTGTGGTATTTTTTTTCCTTTTAAAAAATGGAAAAAAAATATATTAAAAGACAATACCAAAGGGGCGAATATTTTGAACATAGATTTCAGTAAAAAATATACTCATAGTTTTTTTATTTTTTTTTTATTTTGTCATGTTAGAATTCTTATTTAAAAAAAGTAAGCTACAATATCCTACAACACAAGCCAAAAAAAAAAAATTGCGCAGCAAATTTTCTCAAATATTAAATATTTATTATATAGGGCAAAGTACTTTGGTCCTTGTGTTTATTTGGTCCTTGTAATTCAATTGACTCAACTTTGACCTTGAATTTATGACCATCTCTATTTGGTTCAATTGACTACAATTTTTAGTAATTTTTTTTATGAAAAATATGCACATAAGTTGCATGTGTCATATTTCTAAGGGTAAAAATATAAATTTATTTAACTCAGTGATTTAACCTCAACCAATTCAGTAATATTTTTCGTCAAAAATACTAACGATATTATCAGTTGGGCTAAACAGACACACAAAATTAAGGGTCAAAATTGAGTTAATTAAAAGTGTAGGGATCAAAATGATACAAGGGACAATGTTACAATATTTGTGTGTGTGTGTGTGAGAGAGAGAGAGTGTGTGTGTAGACACCCCATTTTTACGGCCCTTAAGACTTGGGTGCCACTGATTGATCACTTAATGATGAATGTGTACACTTGTCAAATGCTTGACTTCCTCAGTAGGAAACCTCAGTGTTGAACCTACGAACCGTGTACCTTGTTTTGGACCAAAACAGTGGCTTTTTAGGCCTGACCATCTAGGGACCTACAAACCCACTAGTGTGGCATGTTGCCCACTAATGTGGCCTGTTGACTACTAGTGCAAAAAAACAGATATTTTCTACCAGCTGTCCCTACAGATGCATGCACCATTCTAGTTGTATTTGTAAGGATATTTTCGATGGTCTCTCATATATTTCTATATATAGATGACCCTCTCTTTTGTTAAAAAGGTTAGAAAAATTTTTAAATTTAGAAAATTTTGGAGAGCAAAGTTTTGGAAAATCTCTCTCTCTCTCTCTCTCTCTACAATTCTCTCTCTCCCTCTCTCTCTTGTAACTTACATAACCTTTGCCTAAACATTGTAAGCCAAACCTAGAGAGTTCCTTGCTGAGGTGATTTGAGCATGTATTTTAGCTCTTGAGGCACTTGAGAGTGTGAATTGGTGGTTTATAACTCAAGGGATCATTCCTCTTCAAGAGGCATACATTCTGGTGCTTTTGTATCATCTCTATACTACTTATTTTCTATATTTTCTTCCTGTTTTTGAGTTGTTTATAACCTATCTTTTGGGTTGAAACTTGTGGTTTAAGGCCATTAAAGATGGAGGGGTTGTCAACCCTTCTTTGAACCTTGCTTCTAAGGCCTTTGCCCTTGTGTTTCCCACCTTCTCATCAACTTTTTTTTGAGATTTTTACAACTGATTTTCAAATATTTTTTAGAGGCAAAAATCATGTTTTAAAGTCCCAAAAGTGAAGGGGTTAGCCTCCCCTCCTTGTGCTTGTATGCTAGTTTTAATCCCTTAATATTTTAGTTAGTTGTTGCAGTTGTTTTTGTCTTAATTCCAACACTTTTTTGGATTATTTTAGGACTATTTTTATGTGTTAGCTTCATTCATGCTTTATATAGTATGCTTGTAGTGTAATGGTCCTCATAGGCTTGGTGTTTTAGGCTTTAGACCCCAATCTATTTGAGTTGATAGTATTTATTTCAAGCTTTCTATACTCGTGATCACCTCTAATCATCTCTGCAACCTCCCTCTTTTCTTGGCATTTTATTTGTTTTGAGAGTTGTTTCAAACTAATGGATTGTTTAAGCTTGAGATTGAGATTATTGTGCTTAATGGTTTAATCTTTTCGTATGTTCATTACCAACGGCATGACATCTCTCTCATGCCTAAAACAACCCTTTGTTTGACACATTTTTCCATTAGAGGACTTAATCTTCATTTTTGGACTACATGAATAAAGGAATGAAAGGTAATTAAAAGATGTGTTAAACTTGGGCTAAAACGGAACAAGATAATAACATGATTTGGTGTTCAATCGGACATTAATTGAACACATGGCGACTTGAGTCATTTCATACTTGTTAGTGATGAAATGGTTCAAGTTTCCATGGCTAACCACTTCCCTTGATCAATCCATGATAGGGAGGAGGTTTTGTTGGTCTTTCCTTACCATTTATTGAAATTGTGTCCCTTGATTCATAAGTCATCACGCAATGAAATTGTGTCGATTGATGGTTTGCGAATGAAGCCTACCCCTCATTTGGCCTGTTTGCTAATAAGGAGAGGTAGGGTGGACAAACATTCCTTGAGAATACTCTGGTTTGGGCTCTGTTTGTTCTCTGTTGCTACTGGCCACTACTTTGGGTTGCCTGCCACTTTTTCCAAGTGGGCAGTGTCTTTTGTCCAGTAGAGCAAAGCAGAGGCTAAGGTGGAAAAACAGTGCAATTTTCTAACTGTGCAACAGAGGCATTTCGGTAGCAAAACGGAGGGCTTTTTTGAGTGGAAACACGCATCCATGCATGAACCATCCCTTGATTCTTGGGGTTCATGAAATAATGTTGTAATAGTAGCATGTTGTAAATAACAGACTTGTAACTAATTAGTTAGTTTTGTGTTGTACTTAATTAATTAGCTAAAGTAGTCAGTTAATTCGTTGTTGTAATAGTTAGTTAATTAGCTAGTGTAGCTAATTTATTCATTTGGTTTGTAATAGTTAGTTAATTCATAGTTTAGTTAGTTCATTCATTCGGACCCTCCTAAGAAAGGGCAAATTGTAATAAGTGTGTATGGCTTTCAACCCCACATCTTTCACCCTTTTCTTTATCTGCTTATGATATATAGAATAGACTATCATGTTTCATATTAGCATATTTCATGATTTGCATCCACTTGTCTTGCATGAATTGAGGCTCGGTTCATCATTCTAACAAGCATTGTCGTTTATTAATTCATTGAATACGTGTTTAAATTGCATGCTATCAAATTAATTCACATGTCAGAATTAGTAGTCGAGCCCATTAGTTGCACCATCGCATGTGTTGCATTAGCCATGTTGCATTAGTTAGAAGCATGCGTGTTTTCTAACTCTTTTGTTTCCTTTGGCTCGCCTCGGAGTACTAGGTGAGCATTTTTGTGCTATAACATATTACATGAGTGTGATTGTTGCCATGTCTAGCATGCTTGCCATGAGGCTAAGTGCTTAATTGATATATTTGCTTAAATGCCTGTAGATGAAAGCTAATTGCTCGAATTGGAATAATTTGAGTAATGTACATATGATATCACTTTTTCAAGTGGTTCATATTCAAACACTTTTCGAAAACAAACATTAAATCAAAATGTCCCAGTTTTTGCAAATTAGTCTATACTTGTGTGCGCATCACATAGTAAGTTAGCCTAATAAATCGAAACAAGAGCATATAATGTAAATAAGAATCACATCATGATTAGTAGAGGCCGATCTTTGATTGGGCGAGTGGGGTGCTCAATTCATGACCATCCCTTCTCATACCTAAGTTCCCGAGCCGAGACACTTTGGTGATGACAGATATGTGGCCTTTGGCATGAATCTCAGGTTTCCTGGATTTTCCAAAAATATTTAGGTCGCAACTCTGTAATCTGGCAAAGCACTCAATTTTTGGCATTTAATTCAAATATCGATTTTCCAAAAAGAATTTCCGAATTTGCACTCTTTTTGTGTTTTCACTGTTTCACATTACACTTATGAAATCAGATTCAGAACCATAGGACTCCGAACTGTAGGGCTAGTCGTATCCGAAAGGAGCACGAAAAGTCAAGCTTCAATTTCTGGCAACTCGGCTGGGGAAATTAGACAACTTGACTCAAACTTCATGATGTGAAATTTTATCTACACTTGTATGTTCTTTGCATTGCATTTGCATTGGTGTGCGTAGATCACTGTGTTTGCCATCTACTATTATTGGACGGTTTGCCGGAGCCTTGCCCAAATGCTTACCAAAAGGCTGACCGATTGTGGGCTCTGCCATGATGGGAACACAACCCTTGGATTTGGACTACCACTGTACCGTTTGATCCTCCTTTTCACTTCTTGGTGTTAGGTGTAAGAGGTATATTAGGTAGTCTTGCTGAGGTACTCCCTTTTGACCATTTGGCCTAGCGGCATATAGTGAAACCGCTTGCTTGAAATAGTGAAACCTAGTTCATGAAAAAACTAGGACTGGGTAACCTTCCCCCCCCCCCTCATAGGGGTGTTTTGGCTTTATCTTAAGTGGTATGCGCTTTACAGTGAAACTGTGTAGGAATGTGCATATCAGTTGCAAATTTGGTATCTGTTTTGGGGGGTAGAATTTAGTGTGGAGTACGGTCCTTCAGCTTTGATCATGTCTGTGTTAATAACATCTTAGCTGAGGTGCTGTGTGGTTTCTGTTTATTGCTCTTTTGCTTTATTTCTTTTGCTAGGTAGTTTAAAACCATAGCTTTAGAAAGTTCGGATATCCCCCAAGTACTCTGGACCCTAGTCAAGAGACTTTGTAAAGTCGAGGATCATGTTCGGGGACAACCCATGTTTACCTTACTCCCACTGGTTACAAGATGGAGGAGAATCAGACAGAGTTCGCCAGTTCAGTTTTTACAGCAGTCACCTCTCAACTCACCTGTGTCCGATCTGGTTCGGGAACAGTTATCAACTTCTAGCCCAGCACGAGATCAATCACCTATTCCAATGGCACAGTATTTCCCAGCCAGTGTGGAAGAATTGATACACCATCAGCAATAGACAGTTAAGGCCATACAGCAGGATGCAGCCCATTAGGTTGACGCTATAACCAGGCTATAACAGCAGCAACCACAGTCAGCTGCGGCCTCTACATCCTATGCACCTATCGTGGCTATCCCAACACTCGGAGCCACCGCTCATACTGCCAATGTTCAAGAAAACCAGGACAATCCAATAGAGCCAATCCCAACACAAGCCTTCAAAACCCTGTTTATCAGACCGAGGCTCCGTTCGAGTTCAAGGTTGACCCAACTACACTCAAGGTCAATAAACTGGAAAATTTGTTCAAAAGAGCACAAGGGGTTAAATCCATCCCAAACATGGAGGACGAGTATACTGATTCTATAGTTACATTTCTAGATCAATTTAAAATGCCGCATATCGATCGATTCGACGGCTCCAGGGATCTGATGGTCCACTTTTATTTGTTTTTGGATATCTTGCGGCTGATGGGCTTAACTAGACTATAGAAGCTATCTCTTTTTGGTCGCACCATGTTGGGTATAGTGGCCATTTTGTTTGCTAAGTTGGAAGATTCTATCTAACATAATTGGTAAGAGATGGCCGATGCCTTCATTGCACAATATTCTTATAATACACAGATTGAGATCACAACTTGTGATCTCAAGGCAACACGCCAAGAGCCGAAGGAGGGTTTTTTTGAATTTGTCACAAGATGGAGTGCTAAAGCCTCGATGATGACCACGAGGCCTTCTGAGAAGGACCAGATTAGGATGGTCGTCCGGAATCTACATGGCAAACTGTTACAGAAAATGATTGTGGTCTTGTTATTTACATTTATAGAACTTTAAGAAATGAGAGTGCAAATCGAAGACGCCATGAAGCAGGGTCTTATTACAAATGAGAAGGAGCCGGCAAAAAGGTCGTGTGTTCGCACTTCCAATGCTGCCGGTGGTAGCACAGTGTAGACACCCCATTTTTGACCGTCCTCAAGACTTAGATGTCATTGTTTGAACACTCGATGATCATCCATGCTCGTGTTTGTTTTGAGTTCCCGAAAGTCTCGGCTGCGCACCTTGCCTTAAGATCTCTCAATTTGTCTGTTTTGTGCTTGATTATGGACCAAGGACTTGTGGTTTTGCTTCTGAGGAAAGAGGGTGGCTTGTTGGCCATCCCTATAACCCATCGGCCAAGGCCTTGTGCCATCGGCTAAGGCCTTGTGCCATCGGTCTTGTTTTCTTGCCATCGGCCGCAAGTGTTGGCCGATCGGCACTCTTTTTGGTCAATCAACCATATCTTTTGGCCGAGACCTTTCTATCTACTTTTTCAGATATTTTTATGCCAGCTGTGACAGCTGGTGAGCACAATTTTCATCCTCCATACACGTGTATGGAGGGATTGATTCAAGTCCTTAGCTTGCTCAACAAGCTTAGGAATTGAATTTCTATAAGAAGGGAGACCCCTCTCCCTTTCCAGAGGTTCTAAAAAATTGAGATAGAAGTTATATATCTCTCTATATTTCCTCTCTCTGTATATATATATATTTGCACTTGTTTGTGCTCAAAAGTGTAATTTCTTCACATTTTTGCACTAAAGCACCTACTAGAACACCATACTCTTGTTGCTGAGGTACTTGAGGATTTTGTTTGAACTCAAAGTTTAGCTTTTAGCTCAGAAAGTTGTTGGAGTTACCTCTTTGAAGTAGTTCTACAAGGGTGAGTCACTAACCTCCTTTTAAGCTTTGTGTTCATTGCTTATTTAGCCTTATTTGCATGCTTATTTTGGCTTAACTCTTAACTATAAAAAGCTTCATTTTCATGTGTTTGAAATGATTGTTCAAGGTCTTGTTGGTGTTGGGGGTGATCTACCCCCTTGAATGCCTTGTTTTGGGCTATCCCTTTGGGCTCCTGTTTTTATCTTTGCATGACCTTTCTACCACTGAATTCCAGAGGAATTTTAGTGGTGGAAAGTGTATTTTGAGGTCTTAAATAGGAGAGGGTCATCCCCTCTTCTTGTGTCTTGTATGCTTGTATAGATGGCTCATCAAAGTAGCATGTTTGTCTAGCATGTTTTGGTTCCATTTCAGTAAGTTTTTGGTGTTATTTTAGCATCCCTTAACTCTTTTTTAGGTTGGTTTGAAAGCATCTTGCATGCTTCACATACTTGTAGTGCAATCCTGCATGCTAGCATAACATGCATCTTGTGTTTGGACCATCATTCTTGCATGTTTTGGCTCAACTCCAAGAAGCTTTTAGCCTTATTTTACCATGCTTAAGCTCTGATTTGTGTTTTTTTGGTCATGCATGCCATGCTTTGTATAGCCATAGTGCATTTTAGCTTGTTAGCTTTGAGTTTCCAAGCCACTAGCATGCATTACTTGGGCTACTTTCATGATTTGGCATCATTTAAAATGTGATTTCAGTACATGTAGTGCGGTCATACACTTGTATTTGTCACTCTTTCAATGCTTTGAAGAGTTGGTGTTTCATGCCTTAAGAATGGGTCATTGTGCATGCCACCATGCTTAGGCCTTATCATTTCAGTGTATTTTTGGTCTTGTTTTACCATAATATAGCTCTGATTTTTGTTGGTGAAGCCATCTTATGATTGGTTTTGTTGGGTGTAGTGCAATCCTCTTTGTTGGCCTTGCATACTTCATGCCTTATGCCCTTCATGTTGGCTTGTTTTGGCTTTGCTCCATGCATGTTTTAGCATCATTTTGGTATGCTCTAGGACTGTTTTGGGTAGTCTTGGCCATATACTTCATGTATTGCATAGTTATAGTACAAGTGTCTATGCTAGCTTCAAGCTTTGAGCCCTCTTGCATGCTATACTTGTATTGTTTGGTTGATTTGGCATCATTCCATGCATGATTTCAGACTTTATAGTGTTATTACACTTCCACATTTGTCACTCTTTGAGCACCTTCGAGAGTTGTGTTCTTATGCTTAATTGATAGGCCAATGCATGTGCATGCATTTTCTTATTTTTCATGCCATTGTTTCGTCCTTTTGGCCACTGTTTTGGACCGTCTTAGGTTTGTCCATATGCAGTTTAAGTCCACTACGTATTGCATTACATGGTCCTTGCCATTGCATTGTTGTTTGCATATTGTTGCATGACATTATAATTTGCATGTTGTAGCATGTTGTTGCATGCTTATTCCATTGTATTGTTGTTGCATGCTTGAGTTGCATTGCATGGTGCTTGCATGCTCACGTTGCATTACATTGTTTGCATGCCATTAGCTTTTTTAAGTTGTGCATGCATTGCCTTGTGTTTGGTTTGGGTGTTAAGCCAAACACAAGGAACGAGGGACGTTTCATACTTGAAGTGATGAAATGTGCCTCAATTCTCGGTTGCCGACCCTCTTGATCATGTATGATAGAGGTTAAGGCATTTATGTGTTTTTGTGCATTCACCAGGCATTGATTTGTGCAACTCGGCCTCTTTGGCCATCATGCATCGAAATGCTTGATTGATGGCTCGAGAGCCGAGCACTACACACCTTTGAGCCTTAGACATGATAAGGGGTGTAGTTGCACACATATTTTCTTGCAAATACATTGCCATGCCTCTGTTTGTGCTCTGTTGCAGCAAAAAGGGGAGTTTGCAGGAAGAGATGGCTGATCGGTTATCTAGTGTGCCGATCAGCTATCAATAATTGGCCGATAGCCTCAAAATTGGTCGATGACTGTTATCCTTTGGCCGATGGCCATACCTCTTGGCCGA
The DNA here is from genome assembly GCF_004153795.1 of Camellia sinensis. Lineage (NCBI taxonomy): Eukaryota > Viridiplantae > Streptophyta > Magnoliopsida > Ericales > Theaceae > Camellia > Camellia sinensis. The sequence continues at coordinate 75,151 of NW_021027430.1, forward strand.
TGACCTCTCAGCATGTCCATGAGGCGGATTAGAAGTGTTTTGGAGATTGGCACAACTTTCAGAAGTCTAAAACAGTGCAAACAGAGGCAACATGAGGCATGGTAACGGATTTCCGAGCGAGGCGATCGAGCATGCATTTTCGAACTCTTAGAACTGAGCTAAGGCTTTGTAATTTTTAATTAGCTTTACTTGATTAGTTAGCTTTTGAATTTGTAATTAAACTAGTTAATTTGTTAATTAGTTAACATGTTGTAATAATTAGCTTAGTGTTAGCTAGTTATTCAATTTGATTATGTAATAATTAGTCTAATTAGATAATTAGATTAGTTGCTTAGCTTACCATAGCTAGCGTAGTGTACTCATTCAGACCCTCCGTTGAGAGGGCGAATTTTGTAATAAGTGCGCGTGAGTGTGTGAATGTCTTTCAACCCCACGTCTTTCTCCCTTTTACTTATCAACTTTTGATAGTTAGTTTTAGGACATATTTCAATTAGCATCATTATGCTTCGCATGCATGCATCAGTCATTTGTCTTGCATGCACCAGGCTCGGCGCATTATACAAACCGCATTATATTTCAATACATTTACTTGAATACGTGTTCAACAGCATGTTATCAAGTTGCATCTCATATGCCATCTTAGAATAGCCGAGCCTATTTCTAGTTGCATTTTGCATGTGTTGCATTAGCCATCTTAACATGAACTAGGATCATGCATGATTTCTAACTAGTTCTCTGTTTTGGCTCGGAGTACACTGTAAGTGTTTATGCTTTAGCATCTTGCATGAGTGTGAGTGTTGCCATGATAGCATGCTTGCCATGAAGTTAACAGCTTAAGTGTGTAACTGCATGAATGCCTGTCGATGAAGGTTGGATTGCTGAAATTGGAACAATTCATCGAAATGCGAGTTTTAAGCCCACTTAAGGTGGCAAAATCATGTTTTCTAGGCCCACTTGAGGGTGGCAAATCCACGTCTTAGCCTACTTGCGAGTAGCACCTTCAAACCATTTTCAAACAAACAAATATGAGATGTTTTGTTCCAATTTAGGCAATTTAGTCAATACTTGTATGCTATGCGCATCACGTAGTAATGATAGATTAACAAACCAGAATAAGAACACATGTGATTTCAAAAACAAAATATCATGTTAGTAAAGGCCGATCTTTAGATCGGGCGAGCGGGGGTGCTCATTGCATGACCTTCCCCTCCCGTAACCAAGTTCCCGAGCCGAGGCAACTTTGGTAATGACGGACACATGGCCTTAGGCATGAGTCAAGGTTTCCTAAGTTTCCCAAAATAAAACATTCAGGTGGCAACTCTGTATCTGGCAAAGCAGTCCATGTTTGACACTTCTTTATTAAAATCAATTTTTCAAAGTGATTTGCTAGATTTGGACTCTTTGGTGATTTATCGGTCTTGCATTGCACTTTATGAGATTAGATTCAGAACCGTGACATTGAGTCCGAATTGTAGTAGCTTAAGAACAAAACGATTTTGCACCTTCGCGTGCGGAGCCGCGACGTTCATACACGTCTACACACAGCTGCGAGGCCGTCAGACGTAAGTGTTGTCACCACAACCAAGACTACTGACCCCTTTGCCAACACAAGCTCACAAACATCGTCCAATCCTACCTGACCCCAGAGACTTTTAACCAATTGTACATGACTCTGTCTCAAGCCATAAAGGTGTTAGTCAAGAAAGGGTACCTCAAACCCTTAGAACCTTGCTCACTTCCTGATCTTCTCCCACCCAAACATAACCCCGCAAAATACTGTGCGTTTCACCAACAACATGGTTATGACACTGACCAGTGCTTTCGATTGCATCATGAGATTCAAGATCTCATTGACAACAAGGTGATTGCTTCACCTCAAAAACCAAACATAACCATAAATCCACTGCTAGCTCATAATCAAGTCCCCCACCTCGAAATCTTAACATGCTTTATACACTCACCACCTCTTATAACCCCCGTGTATATATTACTGCCTCTCACCTACCAAAATCGATGTTGTTCATTCCAAAAGGCGTAGATCTATGCATGATGGACACGTCCAAACCTCAACCCAAGCCCGTAGTGATGAGACTTACAAGGGAAGAGGAGTCGACGTTGGAGGAAGGTACTAGTCTGTTGCCAGAGTGTTCTGAGTACTTATCTGATAGGGTGTATAATCCAAGTTGCTGTATTGTGTCAACCGGTCAAATCAAGCCTGAATTGGTGCTGCCAACTTTGGTAAGCATCAATGCGGTAAGGAAAGATGGCTCGAGCCAGGGGTTGGATGATTTGGCAGATCTTGAAGAGGATTACAACTTACAGTTCTTTGATGAGCAGGATCAGAGAGATATACAGATCGGGTGGTTCGACATGAACGGATCAACTAACAACATTGATTGGCTGAGTAATGAGCCAAACAAGGAAGAATAAACTGGAATGAAACCAAAAGGAAAAGAAGCAGAGATAGTTGTAGTAGCTAGGAGGGCTGATGAGAAAGGAAAGCTGTCGGAGAGTGCTAGTGTGGAAAACCAAGCCTAGGAAGTGCACGTTATGAGCACCGTAGATATTGAACAGGAACCTGCACTGAGGCAGATTGAACGAGAATGAATTGAAGACAGCCGGGAAACTGTTAATTCACAACACCCTGTAGGGGACACCTATGATGTGAAGGTGATACAAGCAGAGCCAGGCAACTGTTTGCTGGCCGCTGAGGGCGAATGATAGGACGATAATGATCTGCATCTAGCCCATACTGACAAAGACTGGGGCAATTGCATTCTGGACAATACGTGGTACACTGAGGAAATAGACCATCTGACAAGAAGTGGACGGTATTTTAAGTCGCCGCACTTGGATCAAGCAGTGGCATTTGGAAAGGACAAAGAGGCCGAGAAACAGAAGAAGAAACAACTAGAAGAAAAGGCAATATTAAAACAGCATAAGAAAATTCAAGTTGATATTTCCATCTGGGGTCTGCTTATGGCCTCACGAGTACACTAACAGGCAATATTGTTGGCAATGGACAAGGCTAAATTACCCATTGACACCATGTCCGAGCAACTTATGGGTTTGGTCTTTCTAGATGGCGCCAAACCAATGCTTGCTTTCGCTGACAAAGAGCTGTTGTCGGAGGGCTCGGCTCACAACAAACCGTCGTATATATCTATGGAATGCAGGAAGAAATGGGTGCCGGTGGTGTTGGTAGATATCTATTCGGCCATTAATGTCTGTCCTTCTCGTACCGCCTATGCAATTAGACTTAAACCAGTGGACTTTATTCCCACAACCCAAGTAATACGGGCATATGATAACACGAGTAGAGAGGTCATGGGTACAGTGCAAGTAAGAGTCCAGGTGAGCCTATCAGAGCAAGAGATCGAGTTTCATGTCTTGGATGCGCCGGTTACCTTCAATTTGCTGTTAGAGAGGCCCTAGTTGCACCATGCGAAGGCTGTCTCTTCCACTCTCCATCAGATGTTGAAGTATCCTCATGGGGGAGGAGTAGCAATTGTTCTTGGGAATTCATCCATCCATTCGTCACCAGAAGTGATTATGCCAGTGCTAGAAATCAACCATGGCAACGAGAATGTATTCCTCTCAGGATTCACTCTGGCTGAAGCCTAGGTAGTACAGACCATTCTGGCCACAGATGAAGGCATGTACGTCAGTGCCTAGTTCATCTACTTTATGAACAAGCTGCGGCATGTTCCAGGAATGGGGTTCGAAAGGAGTGGTTAGAAAGGTGTTGCAGCATTGACAGATGTGCCACACAACCCACATGCCTTTGGATTGGGCTATGTGTCCGCCAAAGAGAACTGGATCAGAAAAATAGAAGAAATGAGAGGTAGAGCCAAGGCCAAACAAGCCTAAAAAAGTTATGAACTCGTTCACAGGCCAATCCAAAGGACACTAAATGGTTGTTTTGTTCGGGAAGGAGAAGACTTCCCTTTTTGTGGCTTTCCCAAGCCTTAAGTAAATTCCTCAAAGCAACGTGTCCTCGAGTTCGAGATCTTCTTTGATCATCAGTTGCAGGACAATGATAATGAGGAAAGGGGGTTGAAGTAAGCATCAAAGCTAACATAGCATAGAAGGTGACTCAGATGGCAGCGAACTTGGAGTAGGGGTAGCACTAGCTAGTCTCCTGACATTTCCTATGACTGAACTAGAGAACTTGGGGGATAACTTTACTATCGCCATGATCAAGGAAGAACCGTATGTGAACCCAACCAGTGGCAATTTGGATGTATTAGGGGCACCATCTCTTACCTGGCAGCTGGAGAAAGGCTACTTGTCCAGTTTTGAATCGAGTGATGAACCAGAATCTGATTCCATTGAGTCTGTAGGGTCGGGATCAGGTTCAAGTTCTTCTGAGTCTGAGTCTGGTATTTCCAGAGGTGGTACCCCAGATACCAAAGTTCTATCTTGGTCTTCCTTTAGCTTTCTTTTGAGTCTGTAACTAACGATCGGGACCTTTTCAATGAAAACTCTATAGATTCTGTGTACTTTTCGGTGCCATTGGTTTATTGTATTGACTAAGATTTTTAAAATTTTAATGCAAACGAAGGGGAAGAAATTTCTCTGGCTTTGAAAATTTTGATTAATCGAGAGAATGAGAGCTTTGTTAAACCTTGTGCTAATGAAATCATTACCATTAATGTGGGTACCGAGAAGGATCCGTGCCTGGTCCAGGTCAGGTACACGTTGTCTTCGGAGGAGAGTGAGCGTTTAATCGCTTTATTAAAAGATTTCAAAGATGTTTTCGCATGGTCCTATGAAGATATGCCTGGAATTGATCTTGAGATTGTATAGTACCGTATCCTTCTTGACCTTGAGGCCCAGCCATTCAAGCAGAAGTTGCGCAGGATTCATCCGGATTGGGCACTAAAAATCAAGGAAGAAGTCACTAAGCAAATTGATGCAGGATTCTTGTTAGTATCCGAGTATCTGACCTGGTTGGCCAACATCATTCCAGTGTCGAAGAAGAATGGTTGAATATGGGTGGGTAGACTTTCAAGACTTGAACAAAGCCAGTCTAAAGGATGACTTTCCTCTGCCGCATATTGATGAGTTAGTGGATTTCATTGCGGGCCATGCATTGCTATCGTTTATGGATGGGTTTTCTCGGCACAACCAGATTCTGATGGCACTTGAGGACAAAGAGAAAATTGCATTCACCACTCTATGGGGTACCTACTGCTACCAGGTTATGCCGTTTGGGTTGAAAAATGATGGGGCCACTTATCAGAGGGCTGCAACCACCATCCTCCATGACATGATCCACAAAGAGGTTGAGGTCTATGTGGACGACATAATTATGAAGTCCAAAGAACGAGAGGGCCATTACACCGCGCTAGAGAAATTCTTTCAATGGATCAGGGATTACAGATTGAGGTTAAACCCACAGAAATGCATCTTCGGGGTAACAGTTGGGAAAATACTAGGATTTCTGATTACACTGAGGGGAATTGAAGTAGATACTTCCAAAATCAAGGCCACCTTAGAAATGCCACCACCAAGGACCCAAAACGAGGTGTGTGGCTTTTTGGGTAAAGTGCAAGTCATAAGACGGTTTATTTCCAAATTAACCTTGACTTGTGAACCACTATTTGGTCTCCTGAAGAAAGGGAAAAAATTCCGATGGGATGATCGATGTCAGTTTGCCTTTGAACAGGTTAAGCAGTACCTCCAGAATCAGTTCGTGTTGTCACCGCCAGAGTCAGAGAAGCCTTTGATTCTATACTTGTCAGTAACAGACACGACCATGGGATGCATGCTCACTCAGGAATCTGAAGATAGGGTGGAGAAAGCCATCTACTACTTGAGCAAGAAAATGCTAGACTACGAGAGCCGTTACCCTCCTTTGGAGAAAGCTTGCCTAGCCTTGGTATGGGCTACTAGGAAGTTGAGGCACTACTTGTTAGCTCACTCTGTAATCCTAGTTTCGAGGTTAGATCCCATCAAATATCTCTTTGAGAAACCAGCGCTTATGGATAGGATGGCTCGTTGGTTGCTTTTTCTCTTGAATTTGATCTCAAATATGTCACCCGCAAGTTGGTTAAGGGAAGAGCTGTAACAGAGTTCCTGGCAAACCACCCAGTAGAAGGAGATGTGGCAGTGGAATACTTGTTCCCAGATGAAGACATTCTACAAGTCGAAGAGGAAACTTGGATGATGTACTTTGACGGAGCGTCCAATTAGTATGGTTATAGGATATGTGTGTTGTTGATAGCACATGACGACTCCCATATACCTTTAGCCTTTAAACTCCAGTTCAAGGTGTCCAACAACGAAGTAGAATATGAAGCGTGTATTGCTGGTTTAGAAATCGCCTTGGAACTAGGGGCAATAAGGTTGGATGTCATCTGGGACTCGAACTTGGTTGCTTCTCAAGCAAACGGAGACTGGAAAGTAAAATAAGAGAAAATGAAGGTTTACCATCATACCCTGGATGTTCTGATTCCTAGGTTTGAAAAACTGAAATTTGCGCATCTATTGAGAGAGAACAACCGGTGCGCTGATGCTTTAGCAACTCTATTTTCTATGGTAGACATCCCACTTGAAATTTTAATGCAAACGAAGGGGAAGAAATTTCTCTAGCTTTGAAAAACTTGATTAATCGAGAGAATGGGAGCTTTGCTAAACCCTGTGCTAATGAAATCATTACCATTAATGTGCATACCGAGAAGGATCCGTGTCTGGTCCAGGTCAGGTACACGTTGTCTTTGGAGGAGAGCGAGCGTTTAATTGCTTTTCGCATGGTCCTATGAATATATGCCTGGAATTGATCTTGAGATTGTATAGCACCGGATCCTTCTTGACCTTGAGGCCCAGCCAGTCAAGCAGAAGTTGCGCAAGATTCATCCGGATTGGGCACTAAAAATCAAGGAAAAGGTCACTAAGCAAATTGATGCAGGATTCTTGTTAGTATCCGAGTATCCGACCTGGTTGGCCAACATCGTCCCAGTGTCGAAGAAGAATGGTAGAATCTGGGTGGGTAGACTTTCAGGACTTGAACAAAGCCAGTCCAAAGGATGACTTTCCTCTGCCGCATATTAATGAGTTAGTGGATCTCATTGCGGGCCATGCATTGCTATCGTTTATGGATGGGTTCTCTCGGCACAACCAGATTCTGATGGCACTCGAGGACAAAGAGAAAACTGTATTCACCACTCTATGGGGTACCTACTGCTACCAGGTTATGCCGTTTGGGTTGAAAAATAATGGGGCCACTTATCAGAGGGCTGCAACCACCATTCTCCATGACATGATCCACCAAGAGGTTGAGGTGTATGTGGACGACATAATTATGAAGTCCAAAGAACGAGAAGGCCATTACACCGCGCTAGAGAAATTCTTTCAATGGATCAGGGAATACAGATTAAGGTTAAAACCATAGAAATGCATCTTCGGGGTAACAGCTGGGAAAATACTAGGCTTTCTGATCACACAGAGGGGAATTGAAGTAGATCCTTCCAAAATCAAGGCCACCTTAGATATGCCACCACCAAGGACCAAAAACGAGGTGCGTGGCTTTTTGGGTAAAGTGCAAGTCACAAGATGGTTTATTTCCAAATTAACCTTGACCTGTGAACCACTATTTGGTTTCCTGAAGAAAGGGAAGAAATTCCGATGGGATGATCGATGTTAGTTTGCCTTTGAATAGGTTAAGCAGTACCTCCAGAATCCGTTCGTGTTGTCACCGCCAGAGTCAGAGAAGCCTTCGATTCTATACTTGTCAGTAACAGACACGACCATGGGATGCATGCTCGCTCAGGAATCTGAAGATAGGGTGGAGAAAGCCATCTACTACTTGAGCAAGAAAATGCTAGACTACGAGAGCCGTTACCCTCCTTTGGAGAAAGCTTGCCTAGCCTTGGTATGGGCTACTAGGAAGTTGAGGCACTACTTGTTAGCTCACTCTATAATCCTGGTCTCGAGATTAGATCCCATTAAATATCTCTTTGAGAAACCAGCGCTTACGGGTAGGCTGGCTCGTTGGTTGCTTCTTCTCTCTAAATTTGATCTCAAATATGTCACCCACAAGTTAGTTAAAGGAAGAGCTGTAGCGGAGTTCCTGGCGAACCATCCGGTAGAAGGAGATGAGGCAGTGGAATACTTGTTCCTAGATGAAGATGTTCTGCAACTTGAAGAGAAAACTTGGATGATGTACTTTGACGGAGCGTCTAATCAGTACAGTTATAGGATAGGTGTGTTGCTAATAGCACCCGATGACTCCCATATACCTTTAGCTTTCAAACTCCGGTTCAAGGTGTCCAACAATGAAGCAGAATATAAAGCGTGTATTGTTGGTTTAGAAGCTACCCTAGAACTAGGGGCAATATGGTTGGACGTTATCGGGGATTCGAACTTGGTTATTTCTTAAGCAAACGGAGACTAGAAAGCCAAAGAAGAGAAGAAGAAGGTTTACCATCAGACCCTGGATATTCTGATTCATAGGTTTGAAAAACTGACTTTCATACATCTATTAAGAGAGAACAACAGGTTCGCTGATGCTTTAGGAACTCTATCTTCTATGGTAGACATCCCGCTTGGAGTTTGGATGCGTCCAATTATCATCAAACAGAAATACACGCCGGCTTATGAAACCATTGCCGCGATAGATGAAGTGCAAGACAAAAACCCCTGGTATTACAATATTTGGAACTTCCTGGAAAATGAGATGTATCCACTAGGGGCAAATGCCAAGGACAAATGGGGAATATGGCATATGGCCATCCAATTTATCATCTACAGGGGTAAGCCATATAAAAGAGGTCATCTGGGAATGCATAAGCTATATGTGGAGAAAAAGGAATCGAAGCGCCTTATAGAGGCTATTCACGGCGAAGAATGCGAGGCACACATGAATGATGTGATGCAAGCCTGGAAGATTCTCAGACAAGGCTATTATTGGTCCACCATTGAGTAGAATTGTATTGGTTTTGAGTGGCGATGCCATAAATGTCAAATTCATGCCAATTGCATGAATATTCCACCGTTAAAGCTCTACAACATGACTTCGCCATGGCCTTTTTCAGTCTGGGGAATCGATGTTATTGGTGTTGTCTCGCTAAAACAGTCGAATGGAAATGAATATATCTTGGTGACGATTGATTATTTTACGAAGTTGGTGGAAGCTCAGTTCTAGGCAGTGTTGAAGGCATCGCATGTGGCCAAATTTATCAGAAACATTATCATCTGTCGATATGGAGTTTCGAACAAGATCATATCAGATAACAGCTCCCACTTCAAGAAAGAGGTGATAGACTTATTGGAGAGATACAACGTGGCTTTTCATAAGTCATTCACATATAGGCCACAAACCAATAGAGTTGTTGAAGCCGCCAATAAGAATATCAAGACCATCTTGTAGAAGATGGTTGAGACTTATAGGGACTAGCCAGATAAACTGCCACTCGCACTCTAAGGCGATAGGACCTCGATTCGGACATCTATAGGGGCTACCCCTTATTCTTTTGTCTACGGGATGGAGGCTGTTTTACAGATTGAAATTGAAGTCCCGGTGTTGCGAGTTATGGCTGAATGCCAGATATTGGAGGCGGACTGGCAACAGAGCAGATTTCAACATTTAATGTTGTTTGATGAGAGGAGGCTAAAGGCATTGTATCATGTTCAGGGCTACCAACATAGAATTGCTAGGGCTTTTAACAAGAAAGTTAAGTCTAGGAATCTTAAGGAAGGAGATATGGTGCTGAAAGACAACAGAGCTCCTATCCATGATCCTAGGGCCAAGTTCAGATCCCATTAGACTGGTCCTTACATTATAAAAGCTATTTGGTCAGGAGGGGCAGTTATTCTCATGGACCTAGATGGCTTGGAATTTTCACAACCGATCAATATGGACAAGTTGAAGAAATATTACCCCTGAGAGGCTCGCTAGGTCGAAAACCCGAAAGGGTGACTTAGGCAAAAGTTAGAGCAGGAAAATTAGAAATAAAGAAAAACAGAGCTCACAAGGTTGAAAACCCGAAATGGCGACTTTGGCAAAAGTTAGAGCACAAAAGGAAAGTTAATACTCGAGTGAGCTTGAACCGAACTATGTATGGCTTGATTCCCATCTTTGGAATACGTAAGCAACTTCATCTTGAAGTTTGGCTGTAACTATCTCCAATTCAACTGTCCTGTCTGTTTTCCTAATTAGGTCATCTTTGTTCATCATCTGTTAGTTCGGTTGTGATCTTCATTTTGGGAAGAAAAACTGGTTATAATGCAGAGTAGTAGTGGTATTGAAGAAGGGGAAGTCATGATCTTTTGATTCGAGGTTGCACATCTTGAGGGTTTGATTCTATGCGTGTCAGGTACTGATCATTTTTTAAAGTAGTTTTGGAAAGTTTTAATAAAAGTTGATTTTTGTTCAAAATTTTACCTTTACAACTTAGACCATTTTGGGACCAAAAGGAAAAATTTTAGTGCTCACAGCTTTAATTCCATTGATTTCAACACAAGTACATTGTCCAACTCTCTAACACAAATCAAAGTTGCTTTTACATCATAAAACTTGAAAAGAAATGTCAAAGCAATAAACTAGGGGCATAGGTGAGCCGGGTGCTCTTGCGTCCTTTGCTTGTGCATGCGGAATCTTCTGTAGCCAAAATGGGCTTGGCTTGTGCCTCATCCTTGACCCAAGCCAAACACTTGCCAGAAGGGCATAACTGAAACTAGGGGCAAGGGCCAGAAGTTAGCTCATCTTCCAAGCAGAGAGGTACCGAGTTAAATGTGGAGCACGAATCGGGAATGAAGCCGAATATTCTACACCCTCCTCTGGGCAGGTTTGATCATGCCCAGACTAGCGTTTCAACCGGAATGGAAAGTAGAACACGCAGTGTGTGAGGCCAATCAACTGTTTGCCAGGCTGCCGGGTCATGCTGTAACTCATCTCAGTCAGATTGAGCCAGGGGTAACGCCAAGTTATGTTAGCTGTAGATCTGCTGCACATCCAGTTGCACCACTATCCCTTATTGGGAAAGTCTACTAGTCACTAGCGGAAGAAATAAGCTTGAGCTGAATACTTGGGGCAAGGGTCCACCACCTTCAGCTTATCCACGAGCCATACTTGGGGAGGGATGAACAATAAGAGAGATTCAAGAATAGAGAGATGTGCGTGGAGAGAAAAGTAAAGAAAGGGCTTTGAGAGAAAATAGAGCATGAGGGTTGAGTGTTGTGCAAGGCATATATCAGAAAGGGCGGGAAACAATACTTGAAGAAAGTAGTGGACTCCTTGCAAATCTAGTGGTCTGTCGCTGATGAAAAGCATCTAAGCCCATCAGGGTCTCAGCCAGCGTCAAACCGATACAACTCTTACCTTCTTTCAGACATTGGGCCACTTTGATCAACCGAATGCTAGTTCCGCCGTAACTAGGGGCAATAAAGAAATGTGCAAGCATATTTAAACAGAGGGCATGTTGCCGAAAACCTCACTAGAGAGGGTCGCCTCTGTCATCAATGTCAGAAGCTAATGAATCAAGCTGGGTATATCTAGCTCTCCGTCATGGGCCAAAGATCGAGCTTTGTGCAAAGTGAGCCCACACATTCGTCCTAAAGCCTAGGCGTGGCCAAAACGGGGCTGAGGCATGATTTCCTCATCGCACCGGGTTTCCATCAATGCTTGAAATTCTTCAAGAGTCGAGTACATTTCCTGTGTTTCGAAGTGAAATACATTCATAATTGGGTCCCAACATCGAACCGTGGCATGGAGGAACAGAAAGCAAAGTGGAGTATGGCTAAAAAAAAAAAGCCGATATATGCTAAAACCTTAGAAATTTACCTTTTTCGTGCCGTCTAAAGTGGCTACCAATCCATGAGCTTCTTGGTAAGAAATATCTCCATTTGTGAAAGAAACAGCAACAAAAACGAGGTTCTTGTGAAGAAATCACGAAGAAAGACCTTTTGTAGAAGATAGGACTATAAGTGGAGGCTAGCTGTCAACTGTCTGGTGTATCCACTATAAGTGGCTGGCAACCCACTTTTAGTGGTCAGCCATCCAGTTTTTCTGGCTTGCCATCTACTTGTGGGCTTGGCAGTTTTGGCAGTCTGATTTTGTCTTGGTCTTTGTGCTTTGAGGTCTTGTTTTGAGTCTTTTGGTTTTAGCAAATGTGCATATCTGTGTTTGAGTTGTTTTTGCTTTGTTTATCGAGTTGTATTTTGTATTTTGGTCGTTGGTCGGCTCATTACCCGATTAAGAACATCGTGCCAATACAAGTTTTTATTTTTGTTTTCAAATTTAACTCCATTTTTATTCTATGCAAATGTGATACTCATGATGCAAAAATAATAACTCTTACGAAGGGTGAAAAGCATCTAAGCCCATCAGGGTCTCAGCCAGTGTCAAACCGATACAACTGTTACCTTCTTTCAGACATTAGGCCACTTTGATCAACCGAATGGTAGTTCCGCCGTAAGTAGGGGCAATAAAGAAATGTGTAAGCATATTTAAACAGAGGGCATGTTGCCGAAAACCTCGCTACAGAGGGTCGCCTCTATCATCAATGTCAGAAAGCTGATGAATCAAGCTGGGTATATCTAGCTCTCCGTCATGGGCCAAAGATCGAGCTTTGTGCAAAGTGAGCCCACACATTCGTCCTAAAGCCTATGCGTGGCCAAAACGGGGCTGAGGCATGATTTCCTCATCGCATCGGGTTTCCATCAATGCTTGAAATTCTTCAAGAGTCAAGTACATTTCCTGTGTTTCGAAGTGAAATACATGCATAATTGGGTCCCAGCATCGGACCGCGGCATGGAGGAACAGAAAGCAAAGTGGAGTATGGCTAAAAAAAAAAAGCCCATATATGCTAAAACCATAGAAATTTACCTTTTTTGTGCCGTCTAAAGTGGCTATCCAATCCATGAGCTTCTTGGTAAGAAATATCTCCATTTGTGAAAGAAACAACAACAAAAATGAGGTTCTTGTGAAGAAATCACGAAGAAAGACCTTTTGTAGAAGATAGGACTATGAGTGGAGGCTAGCTGTCAACGGTCTGGTATATCCACTATAAGTGGCTGGCAACCCACTTTTAGTGGTCAACCATCCAGTTTTTCTGGCTTGCCATCCACTTGTGGGCTTGGCATTTTTGGCAGTCTGATTTTGTCTTGGTCTTTGTGCTTTGAGGTCTTGTTTTGAGTCTTTTGGTTTTAGCAAATGTGCATATCTGTGTTTGAGTTGTTTTTGCTTTGTTTATCGAGTTGTATTTTGTATTTTGGTCGTTGGTCGGCTCATTACCCGATTAAGAACATCGTGCCAATACAAGTTTTTATTTTTGGTTTCAAATTCAACTCCATTTTTACAAAACAATAATGCCAAGTAAAAGTTTTTAAACAACTCCATGATGCAAAAACAATAACTCTTACGAAGGGTTTTTCCCCGATCCTAGTTTTTACAAAAGAGAGTACAAGTTTTCAAAAGCAAAAGTAAAAGCCTATCTGAAGCTATACATGTGCTAAATTACCAAAATAAAAGAAACCAAGCAAAAAGTACAAAAATCGACGCCAGTCATCTCAATCTCGATAAGCCCTTTTCGTCATCTTCTTCGGAGGGGACTCAGGGGCACTGTTTCTGTTAACAGTGCTATCAGAATCAGACTCTGAGCCAGAGCCAGTCTCATCATCTCTGCTCCCTACCTCAGAGCTAGCCTCAGTGTCATCTCCGCTTCTTGACCACGAACCAGCATTATCGCTTTTGTCCTTAGACTTAGAGTGTCGGCTTACTGCTTTCTCAGAGTCACTAGCCTCGGTATCATCCCTGCTCAATATGGGCTCGGACTCGCTGCTTTGGCTCCAAGTGCCCCTGCCTCTGCCTCAACCTCGGTGCTCATCTTGACCACATGCTGGGGCCTGTCTATCTCTCCTCCATGTCGCTAGAGAAGGCGCTGCTGGTGCCACTGCTGCTGGTGTCCTCGGTATAGATGGAATCTGGAAAAGAATTGTCGACATATCAAATACAATGTATGTACACGAAATAAGTGCAAAAGGTATAGTATGAGTATAATGTGTTAGTATAGTGAATCAGTGCAGTGTGGAGTGGTGTGAATGTTACAATATGCGTATCAATGTACTAGTGGGAATGTGATAGTGTGGTGCAGAATAGTGTAAGGTATCAGTGAAATGTATATGGAAAATAGAAAAAATACTTGGATACCATGGAGATCAAGCAACGTCTCTCTCCTCTGCACCATGCTAATCAGACAAGCAACAAGCTAGAGCAAGCCTTCTGTATACTCAGTCGGTGCCTACGAGTGCATTTGAATGCTCAGTGTTAGGAAGAATTAATATCTGGAAAGGGAGAGTGCGATTACAAGCTGTAAAGTGTGCTTCATACCTGAGGTGCGCCATAGGCTCCAACATACCCATGCCCTGCCTCAGGTGGCTCTATCGGGATCTGATAGGCTGACCTAGTTGACTGCCAACATGTTAACGCAGTGGGAATCACTGGGCAACCAACAACTTGCACAATGGAAGGAGCCTCCCCCAATATCAGCCTCGGTCTCCTTAGTAGCCTCACCCGCCAAGGGAGCACTAGCTGCATTACCTGCGCGAACACTCGTCAGAGGGGGCATGAGATGAGTCTGGATGAAAGTAGCATAATAGCCCTCCGCTCTGAAATTTTTGGCATCCAGCCCCACCATAAACTGAATAACAGCCCCATGTAGGAGGCTATCGGCTGTCCGCATTGATGCTGGAGGTGGCATAGGAATAACTGGGATAGGTGAGCCCAGAGTTTGGCGTATGAAATGCTCACCCAACAACCAGGCCCGGCAAATTGGACCCCATTAGTAAAATCTAGAATCAAGACATGGCCCAAGCCCCGGAATACTGGTCCCTCACTCCAGCCAGCACCATTACCCAGGGCTGTCACATGATCTGCAAACAAAGAATGTACAGATTGTCAGTTGTCGAAATATGAATCAGAACAATTGTAAAGAAAAAATGACTGTGAGTTTTGGATTACTTCATGGGTAACCACTGTATTGAAATATCGGCGGTAAAAGACGAATGTCATATCATTGCGGCTCTAACACCAACACTGGTCGTTATATCACCACGGGTAAGGCACGACAGGAGGGATCTCATCCACTGGCTCTAGAGCTAGAGCCAGGAAATAGGCATAAACCCAAAACTGTAACAGAAAGTACAAAGCAGAAAGCACAATGTGTCAATAGATATAAAATAGAAAGTATAAAGCAAAAATCACAAATCAACAAAAAGTGCAAAGCAGAAAGCACAAGTTGTGAATAGATATAAAACAAAAAGTGCAAACCAGAAAGCACAATATGTCAATAGAAAGTGCAAAAGCAAAAAGGTGTGGTGCATACCTCCCAGGCTCTCCAATAGCCTCCGACCCGCTCTCCCTTCATGCGGGAAGTAGAACTTATATAGCCATAGAGTGTGACGAGGCCAGCTCTCCCCTAGTCATAGAATTGGACTCAGGCAAGGCCACGAGGGCGCTCAGTAAGTACAAACTCACAGTGTTCCACCTGTTTGCAAACAAGGTGGTACCGAGTAGGAACATCAAGAAGCCCTGGACCTACTGCTCTACCTCCTTGGGTATCTCGGGCTCACCCCCACGGAAGTGCTCCGAGAACCAGCTGTATCTCACTATCGCTGGCCTGTATAGAGGTGGGCGTGCTCTAAGCAGGTAGATCCAAGTTGCCTCCCACTCACCCATATCTGTGTTAAAGGGGATCGAATCACCCCCTACTCCTAAGCCTATGATCATGGAGAAATCATAAGGAGTCATCGTCATCTCCCCAGCAGAAGAAAAGTGAAAAGAGTTGGTGGTGTCCCACTACCTCTCCACCAACACTCCGAGTCGAGCTCGGCTCACCATATGTCGTAAGAGTCTGGTGCAGAATAAGCCAAAGCCGGCCTCATCAACAAGGTCGCGGACCTCAGGAGGGAGCTCATAATACCAGTCTCTGGCTGTCACTGCCCCGTAACCCTGTCGCCCTGTGGAAAAGAAAGAGCATTCAGATGAAAGACATTGTAAGAAATACAGTCAAATGAAAGGCAAGAAAACATGAAGATACAGTTTGTTCCTTAGAAGCGTGTAAAAAAGGTGGAAGTATGGCTCCCTCAGCAAAACGTCCTCTGGTATGCCACCAGCAAAATCGTCAAAACGCATCATGCCACTAGACGCCGGCACGTGTGTGCGAGGGTGATAAGTGATCGAATCAAAGGGTCGTATCCTTCATGGTAGTGGCTCAGGCTCGAGTCATGGAGCAAACTCTGCCTCGATGTTGGTCGTAAGGCCTTCTGTCGCCTCGCTGGCCTCTGTGACTGCCAGCTCCTTGACCTCAACAGGGGGGTGAAAGTGCAAGTGGAACCTCTGGAAGGGCCTCAGCATGAGGAATGTCATCTGCCATTTGAAAAGTGGGTGAAGATTGGTGAAAAAGTGAAGAAAATGAAGAAAAGTAAAAAAAATGAAGAAAAAGTCAACCCTAGGAGAGAGAAAATGGAAGAAAAAGTCAAAACCCGAGAAAATTCACAAAAGCCAAGAGACACACGAGGGAAACAAGCCCGAACTGATGAAAATGCAAAAAAATCAACAAAAATCTGTTTGATTCGAAGTGTAGAGGATCAAAGAGGGTTTACGAATAAACTTTGCGTGGGGTCTTGGAAAACGTGTACAAAGCACAAATCTAGAGAGAGGAAACACCTAGAGAGAGAGTGTGTGTGTGTTTTCAAACTTGGGTGTGTGAACAAATGAGGTGTGGTGGTGTATTTAAGAAGACTCATGCCAAAATCCTAATTTTGCCCCAGATTTTGCATTAGTGGCAGACAGGTCTCATTAGTGGCCGACAGTCCTCATTTGTGGCCTAGTGTTGTTTTGTTCCTTTTTTTCCTTAGCAATGTATGGAAGGTTCTTTTTTGGGTCTAGATTGGTTTTTGAGGAGCTCGAAACTGTGTTCTGATTGCGCCGTTCCTAATACTCGTTGTGTTCCGACGCGCGAACGTTCTCCACTTGCCAATATGAACAAGGTGTATCCTTTTGAGCATGTTGCAAAGTGTTCGAGGGGTAAGTCGGAGGTTGTTGTCAAGCATCACTTTTGGTCATTCTATCAAATAAAATATTTTTTCTCTTTTGTTGTATAGAATGTGCGTTTTCACATACACTTATGTTGCACACATGCCCTCCATCATTGATGATTCATGCATAGAATATGCTTTCAATTTTACATAGAATATGCTCTTGTTTCTTGCATAGAACATGCTTTCAATTAACATCATACGTCGGTTGTCTATCTTGCATGGAACATGCGTTGTCACTGTATTGATTTGTAATCTTGTTCACTTTATGCATCTATCGCACTTGTTCACTTTGTATATCTATCGCACCTGCTCACTTTGAGCATCTATTGCACTTGCTCATTTTGTGCATCTATCGCACTTGCTCACTTTGTGCATCTATCTCACTTGTTCACTTTGTGCATCTATCGCACTTGTTCACTTCGTGCATCTATCGCACTTGTTCACTTTGTGCATCAATCGCACCTGTTTACCTCATGCATCTATCGTACACTTTCACATTACATTGTGTATCTATCGCACAATCTCATACCTTGTTGTATCTATCTCAGGACGCGTGAAACGCGACCTTGAGCGGTTTCTACCTCAGAATGCGTGAAATGCGACCCTGAGCGATTTTTCTCCTCTTCTCACGATGTCAGCATGATTAGGGTATCTTAGGATGCATGAAACGCGACCTTGAGCAATTTTTATCTTAGGACATGTGAAACACAACCCTGAGCGGTTTTTTCTCTCCTCTTCTCACAATTTCAGTGTGATTAGAGTATCTCAGGATGCGTGAAATGCGACCCTTAGCGGTTTTTCTCTCTTTTTCTCATGGCTGCGGCATGGTTAGAGTGTGCTTTTTTAGTTCTTCCCTTGTGGAACCCATTTTGATTTAAGCTTGAAGCTCATTCATATGTTGTTATCTTGTTATTACTTATCTCATCTGTTATTGCTCAATGCATCATCTTGCATGATCATGAGTTTTCAAAATAGCCGGCTTCGGGAAGCGTGTGAGTCCAGCTCTCAAATTATTTTTTTTTTCATGCATATCATTTGCATCCTGCTCCAGAACTATACTGGTTTGATTCCCTACAAAGGGATACATAGGCAGGTTGTGAGCTCAACTAATTTTATTTATGTCTTGATTATTTGCCCAAGTCTTACGGCCTTGTCAAAATAGGTCATCTTTGGGCTTTGACATTAACTCACATCATGTCACGACTTTGAGCTCTGTCAAAGAGGGGTAGCTGTAGACACCCCATTTTGACGGCCTTAAGACTTGGGTGCCACTGATTGATTACTCAATGATGAATGTGTACGCTTGTCAAATGCTTGACTTCCTCAACAAGAAAACTCAGTGTTGAACCTACAAACCTTGTGCCTTGCTTTTGTCAAGCCCCAAAAATAATTCAGCATGAAACCCCAAACGAACAAGCATCCTCTATGCATTGTCAAAAACTCTTCCATCTTCATTTATATAATAAATGGGTTTAATACAAAAGTTCCACATGCAATATACATTCACTAAACAAAAGGATATATGAATCAATAGCATGTGAAGCACCTATCACAAAAATAATAAAGTGCCCGTACGGGTTTACATCATCCAAGGCAATAGCCCAGTTACACAAAAGGAGTCTTTCAAACCCATACATGTTAGCCCTTGGCTTTACAAAAAGAAATCACAACAAAAGAAGAGCCATGTGCTCTTTACAATTATCCACGCCCTCAACTTGGTGAGATCACCACGTCTTTACCTGCACCAAATCCCATAGGGGTGAGCATAAAGCCAAATAGAGAAACACCAAACAAAGTATATACGTATGTTGGATGGCCAAAATTGAATGCAAGTTCAAATGCAATGCAATACTTTTTCAAAATATCATTCACGTCTTTCTTGAGAGTCAACATGCATTTCATCTACCATTACAATCTCATCAATTTCCAATTTAAACTTTTTAATCACAAGGGGTGGTAAATACGACACTGGCATCCCTAGGCTGGTGTCTGCAAGTAGACTCTACGAGTACTACCAAACTGTCATTTTTACCAGTATTAATCGGAAGGCTCGACACCTATCCGCACGGTTTTCTGGTCTTTCACCATGGACACTCTGGCTAACTTATCCAAGTCATCTACACCCCCTAACCGGACTTACCACCGTATTTACCCCATACACAGTTTCATAGTTCTCATTATAGTGTAAACCTTCTCAAAATAACATGATAATGAGTGTGCAATAATAACGACGAGCCAAATGGGAACATGATGCAATATAAATATCTCAAACATCACTCCATTTCAAAACATTTCTACGACAAAATCAATTCACCACTTTACTCATTACTTCTCCTCAACATTGTTTTACCAATGGCCATGCCATCCATTCATAGCTATAGCAACATTTATTCATGCTCAATTTATAACAATTTAACCTCTTCAAGGTCACATGCGATGTCTTCAATTGACAATTTCAATATTCACAATTTTTCTAACGAAGGTGCACAATCACTTTCAAATGTTCGACAATAATGTTATGATAATAACTCTTTTCTCATACACTAAGTAAATTACCACTATGCTACACAATGTGATGAAAGTTTCGCTCTCTAATCTTTGAAACCACAAGATATCTCTAAACATGTTTTCACCTTTCAAAATCCCCAAAAATATTTTCTAGGGTTTTAAGTCAAACGCCAAAACAACCATTTTCCCCCTCTTTTGAGAGGATATTTCTCTCAAAATATCACATCTACTATTTTATGAGTTAAAAGCTTCAAGAGGATCGTTTAAAAAAAAAGAGAGAGATTAAAAATCCATTTTGGAACCCTAGTATCTATGAGGCAAATCTAAGCATTTAATACCATTAATGGAACCTTTTAAAACCAACCAAATCCAACATAAATGTATATATAATTCATGGAGATTTCCCTACCACAAGACCTTGATGAAGAAGATGATGAAACCCTAGCTTTAATGGAGGATCCTTCACCCTTCTACCACACCAAGATGAACTCTAGCTTAGATCTTCAAAATTTTGAGAGAGGTGATGATCTAACCCAAGGATTTGCAAGGATTCAAAGGGTTTACGTGTTGTTATTTGGATTTCTAAAGAGAAGGAGGAGAGAAAATGGTCTTTAGAGTGAGAGAGAAGTGCCAAAAGTGAGGCACACTTTCGGACCAAAAGAGAAAAGAAAAAAAAAAGGGATTTTCGGACTGCAGAGTGCCGCACATGCGGCACCCATCCCCACACGTGCGGAGCGCCCCTTCCCACACGTGCGGCCTTCATCTCCACACGTACAGGGCTCATCACGCATCTCTTCCCGCACGTGCCTTTTAAGCAGTGTGCAATCCACCAAAAGCCCCTTCTTCTCGCACGTGCGGCTTGGCCTCCCGCACGTGCAGCCCCCTCCCGCACGTGCGGCCCTTGTTTTCCAGCCTAGATTTTTCTGACACGATTCCCGGATGCCTCGGACTTGACCGTGCCCACTCCAGAATGGATGAAATTAAACCACTGAACCAAAAACAAGAATAAAAAGCTATTCAAAAGAAATAGTTTCCAAACGTTTTAATCCAACGAAGCAAGGGAATGGAACGAAGAAGGAAAGGAAGGGAAAAAGAGACCTAATTGTCACAGTTTTGGACCAAAACAATGGTTTTTTAGGCCTGAGCATCCAGGGACCTACAGACCCACTAGTGTGGCATGCCACACATTAATAGTGGATGGTCGACCACTATTAGTGGCTTGCCGGCCACTAGTGCAAAAAAGTAGATATCACTACAACAAATTACACTTTTGGCGACTAAATTTTTAGTTGCCAAAAGTCATATTTTAGTCGCCAAAATGTTTTGCCGGCTAAACTTTTTGGTCACCAACTTTGTCGCTAGATTATTGTTGGGGAAAGGTATTGGCGACTAAACATTATTTAGTTGCTGAAATTCCCCAATTGGCGACTAAGAATTATTTACTCACTGAAAATATTCAATTGGCGACTAATTGTTTAGTCGCCAAAAGTTCATAATAAATTTAACATTATATTTTTAGCGACTAAAATTTCTTGTCGCCAAAAACTTAATCATTTAGGGCGACCAAACTTTTAGTCACTAATTTTCTTTTTTTGTTCATCTTATTTCTTTTAGCTACTAAATGGTTTAGTAGCCTAAAGTCTAGTTTTTGTTTAGCTACTAAAGTTTTAGTCGTCAATTAATTTTCTTTTTTTTTTTTTGGCTACTAAATCATTAGTTGCCTAAAGTCTTTTGTTTATGGCTACTAGATATTTAGTCGCCAAAAGATTTATTTCCATTTAATTCGTTTTTTAGCTACTAACTATTTAGTTGTTAAAAATATTTATTCCATTTTTGGCTACCAATTGTTTAGTAGCCAAAAACATAATTTTTTGTTTCTTTTTTTTAAAAAAAAAAAAATTAACAAAAACATAATTTTTTGTTTCTTTTTTTTAAAAAAAAAAAAATTAATTTGTCCACAACTTATATGTATTATATGCAACTTGTAACATGTATACAAACAAAACAATACATATATATATATATATATATATTATCACCCATTCCATAATCTGCATCCATTTCACTTGCATCCATCCAAAAAAAATTATAACTTTTAATGTCAACATTGCAAACAAAGTATATTCCAACTTAAAATAATAATTTCACACAAACCTATTTAAACATATGAGCTACCAGTGACGTCCATACACCAGCTATATATAAAATCAAAAGACTTCAAAAATTCACTAGAATAAGTCAAAAGGCGTTCTGCATGAAGGAATACACCAAAGGCGTTCTGTTGGTGTTGAGCAGAACCCAATAAGACATAATAGATTCCTGTGAACCGCTACACTTATCATCTCAACTTCATGCTGGAATGCTGCATCTCCATCTGAACTCTCATAGTCATTTAATCGTTTCATAACCACTTTAGTAATATTTGAAAGCACTCCTTTATAAACCTTTCCAAAACCCCCCTTTCCAAGGACATTTTTCTCATTAAAGTTGTCTATAGCTAGCTGTAATTCTTGCAAAGCAAATCTTCTCAATTGGCCAAATGCAATTCTTTTGTCAGCTTCACCTGAGCATACAAATAAATAGAATCCATCAGTAAATTACCAAAAAACCCAAGTCACAACAAAATCAATACCTCAATTATATATCTACCAAAGATTTAGAATTAATCAGAAAGCTAGAGGTTAATACACATTGACAAGATAATATATCAAACACTGAGGAACTAACAAAAATATAATGCACCAAGAAAAGGAAATTATGAACTATAAACTATTCTAATAAAATCTCAAAGTTCAACTGATAACATTTCTTTGGCATTGTTTCATTAACTCCAATTTTTATATACCAATAAGTATTCTTTGCCCTTCTCAAAAGAATCTATTATACCTGTAGATATCAAAGATGTTTCACAAATTGATTAGGGAAAAATATTAAATAAACCTATCAAACAGTTGTCACAAGTCCTTTTTTGACTAAGTTTAAGGCATATTTAGCTCTAACTTTCAACCTATGGGTTCGAATTACAGTCCGTCAGTTGTCACAAGTCCTATTTGTCAAGGGGAAGCTATCCGTGAGAGCCACATGGTGGTTCGGGAGTTGTTTTGAATTTTCTCCCTTGGAAAACCTTTTTACGACTAAGTTTAAGGCGTATTCAACTCTAACTCCCAACCTACAGGTACGAATTGCATTCCGACAGTTGTCACAAGTCTTATTTGTCAAGGGAAAGCTGTCCGTGAGAGCAACATGATGGTTCGAGGGCTGTTTTGAATTTTCACCCCTGGAACGCCTTTTTCCGACTAAGTTTAAGGCATGTTCGACTCTATCTCCCAACCTTTGGGTCTAAATTATATTTCGTTAATTGTTACAAGTCCTATTTGTCAAAGGGAAGCTGTCTATGAGAGCCACACGGTGGTTTGGGGGCTGTTATGAATTTTCACCCCAGGAAAGCTCTTTTCAAGTAAGTTTAAGGCGTATTCGGCTCTAACTCTTCACCTACGGGTCCGAATTACATTCTGTCAATTGTCGCAAGTACTATTTGTCATGGGGAAGCTATCCGTGAGAGTCACACAGTGGTTCAGGGGCTGTTTTGAATTTTTGCCCCTGAAACGCCCTTTTTCAACTAAGTTTAGGGCATATTCGTCTCTAACTCCCTACCTATGGATTCAGATTACAGTTCATCAGTTCTCACAGGTCCTATTTTCCATGGGAAACTGTCCATGATAGCCACACGGTGCTTTAGGGGCTGTTCTGGATTTTCGTCCCCAAAAAGCCCTTTTTCGAGTAAGTTTAGAGCGTATTCGGCTCTAACTCCCAACCTACGGGTTGAGATTACATTCTGTCAGTTCTCACAAGTCCTATTTGTCATGAGGAAACTGTCCGTGTGAGCCACATGGTGGTTCGAGGGCTGTTTTGAATTTTCACCCCCAAAACGCCATTTTTCGAGTAAGTTTAAGGTGTATTTGGCTCTAACTCCCAACTTACGGGTCTGGATTACATTCTGTCAGTTGTCACAAGTTCTATTTGTCATAGAAAAGCTGTCCATGAGAGTCACATGGTGGTTCGGGGGCTATTTTGAATTTTCGCCCTCAAAACGCCCTTTTCCGACTAAGTTTAGGGCATATTCGGCTCTAATTCCCTACCTATGGATCCAGATTACATTTCGTTAGTTCTCACAAGTCCTATTTTTCATGGAAAAATTGTCCATGAGAGCCACACGGTGCTTTGGCAACTATTATGCATTTTTGCCCCTGAAAAGCCCTTTTTCGAGTAAGTTTAGGGCGTATTCGGTTCTAACTCCCAACCTACGGGTCCAAATGACATTCTATCAATTGTCACAAGTCCTATTTGTCATGGGAAAGCTGTCCATGTGAGCCACAAGGTGGTTCAGGGGCTGTTTTGAATTTTCGCCCCCGAAATGTCCTTTTTCGAGTAAGTTTAAGGCATCTTGGGCTCTAACTCCCAACCTATGGGTCTAGATTACATTTCGTCAGTTCTCACAAGTCCTCTTTATCATGGGGGAACTATCTGCATGAGCCGCACAGTGGTTTGGGGGCTGTTTTGATTTTTCGCTTTCGAAACGCCCCTTTCTGACTAAATTTAGGGCGTATTCGGCTCTAACTCCCTACCTACGGGTTTGAATTACATTCCGTCAGTTGTCACAAGTTCTATTTGTCATGGGTAATTGTCTATGAGAGCTACACAGTGGTTCGAAGGATTTTTTGAATTTTTTCCCCCGAAACGCCCTTTCTCGACTAAATTTAGGGCGTATTCGGCTCTAACTCCCTACCTACAGGTCCGGATTACATTTCATCAGTTCTCAGAAGTCCTATTTGTCATCGGGAAACTGTCTGTGTGAGCCACACAGTGGTTCGGGGGCTGTTTTGAATTTTTTCCCCTCAAATGACCTTTTTCGACTAAGTTAAGGGTGTATGCGGCTCTAACTCCCTACCTATGGGTCCGAATTACATTCCGTCAGTTGTCACAAGTCTTATTTGTCATTGGAAAACTGTCCATGAGAGCCACACGGTGGTTATTTGCTAGGCCTATGGTGTTGCCATGTACAATTCGGGCAATTTGAATGAGAAATTGCAGTAATTCAACCCAACCAAGTTCCCTATATGAACTTACTCTATGCTCTACAAAGACACAAGGCATCAGGTACCAACCAACACCTAGGTTTTAACTTTCAATGAAGTTATCAAGCAAACGCCATAACAGCTGAATGCATGTTCTACATATGGTAAACATACTGGATGAATATTTTTTGCCTCTTAAGCATCTCAACCAGGTGACATGAGGCAGGAGGAGTAATGCCCTTGAAGGATTTCTTATTTCCTTTTCGTGGTAGGGCACGAAATTTCAAGGCAAAGTTGTTAAAATTTAAAAACCATTAAACCAACCCTAAATAATATATATATATATATATATAGCTCATGCTAAAAGATTCGGACAGGAAATGCCATGGTCAAACCAGAGATGCCAAAAAAAATTACCATAATGCTAAAAAATGACAAACTAGAAGCAACATGAATGATAATGAGAGTTGCTGCACAAATCTCTAATCATAAGAATGGAGCAAAAGCCATATGAAACTCCATTTCTCTTGTTGATAATGCTAAAAAGTACCATTGTTTCCCAATGATTAGTTTATTGCCTCTTTAAAAGAGGAGAAGAAAACAAGAAGGAAAGGTAAGGGTTAACTCACTTTTTCCATCATTCTTAATGAAGTTTCAACTGCAGATATCATCAAATGTTTATGATCTCAGCAGAATCTAATTACCACCATATAGCAAATCAAGATTGTGTGCAGGACCCCAGAGAGCAGAACTGTATACCAGAGCATGTAGAGAAACTCATTGAATGAAAAATACCTTGCTATGAAAGGTAACGGTTAACTCTAGCTCACAGACAGGTATGTTTATACAGCTTCTCATGCACTAACCTAGTATGCTTATCAAACATCTAACTACAAGATTATCAATCAAAGTTGGATATTATAAGTTTACAATAGCCTAAGCATGTCCTTGGCAATATACAACAACTTCTGGTCAACTAGTAAGCCTAAAGATGCCAAATCATTTTCATTGACCACTAATTATAAAATGAACAGTAATAGTCTACATGTTCCAACATCCTAAAGTAACCATTATGTTAACAAACATGGGAGGAAGAAGTGGCTCTTTTTTTTGATATTTAAGCTCCAGAGTTTCCAATACATACCACCTCCAGATGCTAGTGCCACAACACATGAAACTGAGAGAATCTATAGATACCTAGTGACCATACAACATGAAAGAGAAAGCTTTACCATCCAAGACCGTGAACTTGCAACCTCTTTAATTTTTTTCACAACCTAAGTTGCATACACGCAAAAGATAAAAAGAGTCTAAAATAATAGTATAAAAATAAAATAAAAACTTCCCACGTGATATCTAAAATAATTTGCAGTTTTATCTTATTTTCCATAATTTTCATATCTATCCCCAATATCTGAATTTGGTGTTGTTAAAGACATCAAGTGTAATTTCTCTTTTGTGATTCATTCTATAATAATTTCTCTAAGAATGTGGTAGTGAAAGGGACTTCAAACTCGCAAAGTATGTGGTATATGTTATGTTGTTCATGTAAGCCTTTGTGTTAATTAGGAAGAAAAATAAGGTGTTATTATATGTGCATTTGTGTTTGTTGATGACAGATTTATGTAAAAAGGCACAAATTATTACATGGGTTTAGAATATTGACCATGTGTTCAACTAATGATATTTCATAATTTGTTCATATTATCTGTTGCTTCTGTTATTTTATTTTATTTTTATTTTTTTTGTTGGCCGTAGTAAGCATGTAGTCTTATTATTGGACTTGTACATAACTAGCATAGTATTTAGAAAAGACAGAATAATTACTTATAAAAATGAAAATTTTAGAACATGAGACTCTTGTTGCTATAGAATTTAAAAGGATTAGATGTATATAGTCCTAATCCAGTATGCAAAAAACTCAACTACTTTTTTGTAATTATTAAAATATTTGTTAACAAAAAGGAAAAAGAACGAAGATCCATTAGAACTTCTGAGCATAAGTTAACATGAATGTATGGTTTCCCTTTTGAAATGATTAACCACTTTATATATTTATGACGTTTATTAGCTGATGACACAAGATGTGTTATCCTTATACTCATATTTGGGAACTCTAACACTTTCCATCATATATTGTACTAACCCATTTTTAGCAAGTCCTTAATCTTGTAACCCAAATCCCATCATTTATTATCCTATTTAGTAGAACTTTTTTTTTAACCTAAAACTTGATAATCAGAAATAGAAAATAAAAGTACTCGTCTTCAGTTTTTATACTAATGAATTCAAATGAGGCTTTATTAACTCATCAAACATGCTCTTTTTTATGGTCTTAATTTCCAAGTCAACTAGTGGGTTAGCCCAGAAGAATGCAAGGAAGGTTCAATGACTTTGAAATTTCACTTTCCACAACATTCAATTTCAATTTCAATTATAAAAAGGCAAACAAATTGTCAATTCAACTTCACCAATTTCGTTTCAACATTTTGTCAAACACATGGTGAGCAAGAGGGTGGAAAATAACAACAATAAAAAACATAGCCCAAACAACAACAACAAATAAACTACCAACAACAACAATAGCAACATTATCACACACAAACTAATTAATTAAAAGAAAATTAGAATTGAATAAAAGTATGATTAAGAATCATTATGTAGGATAATAAAAGAATCAATTGGATTTAACAGGGTGAGCTCCAATGGTTGTGAGAGAGAGAGAGAGAGAGAGAGAGAGAGGAAGAGGAAGAAGAAGGGGAAATACCAGGGTGTGCTCCAATGGTTGTTGCGAGCGAGAAATAGAGAGAAAAAAATGTTGCTCTTACAAGAAATAGATAAAAGAGAAGCTCCTACCCTCTGATTTATAACCAAAAAAAAAAAATAGAAAAACAAATTCTTTGTTATAAAACCTTAGAAATTGGGGGAAGATATATATATATAGAGAGAGGAAGAGGCCAGAAATACTTGGTGTGCGCTGGAGGAGACACAAATCAAAGTAGCTACTATTGTCCGTCGCTGGTGGGGAGATATGTGGTACTGTTGCTGGTGGAGAGGTGGGTCATACCGTCGCCGGTGAGGAGGTGGGTGCTCGTGTGCGATAGTGGAGGACGGTGGCTGGTAGGAGGATCGCTTGCGTTGGAGAGAGAGAGAGAGAAAGAGAGAAGGGATCATGAGAGAGTGAAATGGGAGAGGACTGACAGAGTAGTCTTAGACAAAATTTGATCAATGCCGACTAAAATTTTTTTAGTAGCCAAAACCTTAATTAACAGCGACTAAATATTATTTTAGTCGCTAAAAGTAGTAATTTGGCAACTAAAAATTATGTTTGCTAATTAATTTTATAAATCCCTCCAAAATTTGAAATTTTCCCTCCAAATATTTTAATTCTTTGGCGACTAAAATATTTTTTAGTCGGTAAAAATAAATTTTTGGTCGCCAAAAGTCTAAAAGTAATTTTTCTTTTTCATTTGCCGACTAAAAAATTTAGTAGCCAAAACCATATATACAGCAACTAAAACATTTTTTAGTCCCCAATTGTGCCATTTTTTGTGACTAAATTTTTTTTAGTTAGCAATATTGAATATTTTCCGACTAAAAATAATTAGTACCTATATGTTGTACTTTTGCCAACAAAAAAAAATCTTAGTCGCCAATTCCACAAGTTTTGGCGACTAAATTTTTTTTAGTCGCCAAATTTGGTCACCAAAAGTGTATTTTATTGTAGTGTATTTTCTACAAGCTGTCTCTACAGATGCATGCACCACTCTAGCTGTATTTGTAAGGACATTTCTCTCATATATTTCTATATATAGATGACCCTCTCTTTTGTTAGAAAGGTTATAAAAATTTTGGAGAGTAAAATTTTGGAAAATCTCTCTCTCACTCTCTACAATTCTCTCTCTCTTGCAACTTACATAACTTTTACCTAAACACTCTAAACCAAACCTAGAGAGTCCCTTGCTGAGGTGATTGGAGCT
Source organism: Camellia sinensis (assembly GCF_004153795.1). Taxonomy (NCBI): domain Eukaryota; kingdom Viridiplantae; phylum Streptophyta; class Magnoliopsida; order Ericales; family Theaceae; genus Camellia; species Camellia sinensis. Next base: position 103,757 of record NW_021027430.1, read on the forward strand.
TGTGTTTTAGCTCTTGAGGCACTTAAGAGTGTGAATTGGTGGTTTATAGCTCGAGGGATCATTCCTATTCAACAGGTATATATTCTTGTGTTTTTGTATCATCTTTACACTACTTGTTTTCTATCTTTTCATACTTATTTTGAGTCATTTATATCCTATATTTTTGGGCTGAAACTTGTGGTTTAAGGCCATTAAAGGTGGAGGGGTTGTCAACCCTTCTTTGAACCTTGCTTCTAAGGCCTTTGCCCCTGTGTTTCCCACCTTCTCATCAACTTTTTTTTGAGCTTTTTACAACTGATTTTTGGGCAAAAATCATTTTTTAAAGTCCCAAAATTGGAGGGGTTAGCCTCCCCACCTTGTGCTTGTGTGCTAGTTTTAATCCCTCAATATTTTAGCTAGTTGTTGTAGTTGTTTTTGTCTTAATTCCAGCACTCTTTTGGACTATTTTAGGACTATTTTTATGTGTTAGCTTCATTTATGCTTTGTATAGTATGCTTGTAGTGTAATGGTCCTTATAGGCTTGGTGTTTTAGGCATTAGGCACCAACCTATTTGAGTTGATAGTATTTGTTTCAAGCTTTCCATACTTGTGATCACCTCTAATCATCTCTACAACCTCCTTCTTATGGATGGTTTAAGCTTGATATTGCGACTGTTGTACTTAATGGTTTAATCTCTTCGGAGGTTCATTACCAATGGCATGACATCTCTCTCATGCCTAAAATAACCCTTTGTTTGACACTTCTTTCCATTAGAGAACTTAATCTTCATTTTTGGACTAAATGAATTAAGGAAAGAAAGATAATTAAAAGAGGTGTTAAACTTGGACTAAAATGGAACAAGATAATAACATGATTTGGTGTTCAATCGGATGTTAATTGAACACATGGAGACTTGAGTCATTTCATACTTGTTAGTGATGAAATGGTTCAAGTTTCCAAGGTCAACCATTTGCCTTGATCAATCAATGATAGGGAGGAGGTTTTGTTGGTCTTTCTTTAACATTTATTGAAATTGTGTCCCTTGATTTATAAGTCATCACATAATGAAATTGTGTCGATTGATGGTTTACGAATCAAGCCTACCCCTCATTTGGCCTGTTTGCTGATAAGGAGTGGCAGGGTGGACAAACAACCAGTGAGAATACTCTAGTTTGTGCTCTGTTTGTTCTCTGTTGCTGTAGGAAAGAACCAACATTAGATGCCGGCAGGCTGCTTTTACTAGGCGGCAGGCCACTACTTTTAGGTTGGCAGCCACTTTTTCCAAGCAAGCAATGTCCTTTGTCCAGTAGAGTAGAGCAGAGCAGAGGCTAAGGTGGAAAAATTGTGCAATTTTCTAACTGTGCAACAGAGGCATTCCAATAGCAAAACAAAGGGCTTTTTCGGGTGGAAACCCGCATCCATGCATGAACCATCCCTCGATTCTTGGGGTCCATGAAATAATGTTATAATAGAAGCATATTGTAAATAGCGGACTTGTAACTAATTAGTTATTTTTGTGTTGTGCTTAATTAATTTGCTAAAGTGGTTAGTCAATTCGTTGTTGTAATAATAATTTAATTAGCTAGTGTAGCTAATTTATTCATTTGGTTTTTAATAGTTTGTTAATTTGTAGCTTAGCTAGTTCATTCATTCGGAACCTCGTACGCGAGGGAAAATTGTAATAAGTGTGTATGTCTTCCAACCCCATGTCTTTTTCCCTTTTGTTTATCAACTTATGATGGATAAAATACAATATCATGTTTCATATTAGTATATTCCATGATTTGCACCCACTTGTCTTGCATGAATCAAGGCTCGGTTCATCATTCTAACAAGCATTGCCGTTTTTTACTTCATTGAATATGTGTTTAAACCGCATGCTATCAAATTGATTCACATGTCATAATTAGTAGTCGAACCTATTAGTTGCACCATTGTATGTGTTGCATTAGCCGTGTTGCATTAGCCGTGTTGCATTAATTTCGAACATGCATGTTTTCTAACTCTTTTGTTTCTTTTCGCTCGCCTCGGAGTACTAGGTGAGTATTTTTGTGCTTTAGCATATTGCATCAGTGTGATTGTTTCCATGTATAGCATCCTTGCCATAAGGCTAAGTGCTTAATCGATATAATTGCTTAAATGCCTGTGGATGAAGGCTAATTGCTTGAATTGGAATAATTTGAGTAATGTACATATGAGATTGCTTTTTCAAGTGGTACATATTCAAACACTTTTCAAAAACAAACATGAAATCAAAATGTTCTAGTTTTTGCAAATTAGTCTATACTTATGTGCGCATCACATAGTAAGTTAGCCTAATAAATCGGAACAAGAGCATATAATGTAAATAAGAATCACATCATGATTAGTAGAGGCTGATTTTTAATCAGGCGAGTGGGGTGCTCAATTCATGACCTTTCCCTCTCGTACCTAAGTTCCCAAGCCGAGACACTATGGTGATAATGGATAAGTGGCCTTTGGCATGAGTCTCGAGTTTCCTAAATTTTTCAAAAATATTTAGGTGGCAACTCTGTAATCTGGCAAAGCAGTCCATTTTTGGCATTTGATTCAAATATCGATTTTTCAAAAAGAATTGCCAAATTTGGAATTTTTTTGTGTTTTCACTGTTTCACATTGCACTTGTGAAAGCAGATTCAGAACCACGAGAGTTCGAACTGTAGGGCTAGTCGTATTCGAAAATAGCACGAAAAATCGAGCTACGGAGAGAAAGAGTGATAGAATATTATATTATGTGTATATTCAATATTGTGTGTCTTACAATACAATGAAGAGGACTGTATATAGGTAAGATAAGAGTGGGCAACAAAAAAGCTATGGAAAAATCCTACCATAGTAAAGCCTAATTACAACATGTAATATATATAGTAAATATAATATATATACACCATATTCACTAATAGCCCCCCTCAAACTCAAGGTGGTTGCAAAGAGACCAACTGGAGTTTGGAAACAGAAACAAGAGAAAATAAAATAAAATAATAATAATAATGCTAGAAGATAGTTTACAATCGTGGTAGACTATTGTAAGAGCAATTAGCACTGATACCGGAAAATAGTTTATGGTCAGAGATAACAGAGCCAATGTAGGGAGATAGTTTATGGTCATGCCAAACCGTTGTAGAAGAAGAACAAGTGTTGAACTAACAAACGTGGCACACATGTAACTTATGACGTTGTAATGCCTAGATAAATTAGAAAATTCAAACCATCCTTAATCTGACATTCATCCACTCAATAAGGTGAAACAAAACATGTGTACACATATATACAAATTCTCTGACACCTTTTCCATTCATTAATACCCCAAACCAATTCACATGCATAATACATTCATCGATTTTACATCCTGATCTATAGCATGTAATGGTTAAGCATGAATATCTAAACAATTATAGTTATATGCTTTAGTGGCCACACGTTTCCAAGATGAAACTTGGGTACAACAAAAGTAGGATAGAACCTAATACATATATGCCCCAGGCTTGTACAAAATGTTCACGAAAACAATGACAAAAGTGAGCCTTCAACTCCACACTCCTCCTAAGCTAATTCCTTAGCAGTAGCATATCATCATCACTTGAAAGTTGGTTTCCACAGAGAGTGAGTTAAAACCCAGTAGAAATTAATTTAATAAACTGCATGAAGCTTAAGAAGGACATATGGTAAATGCACTTGAATGTCCTTTCCAAAATGATGCATATTTTCATCTTTCATTTAATGCAATGCTAAGTTTACAGTTAACTTCATAACATTTTATTTCCAAAACAGAAAATAGGGTAGTGAATACATACATTGGGAATCTCTAGGTACGTGTCAACTAGTAGGCTATATAGGCATTACCGAAGCCATTTTACCGGTATTAACTGGCATGATCAGCACCTCACCACATGGGTTTTTGGATTTTCATTACGAACACACTGGACAACAACTATAATAACCATAACCGCACCCCTTAACTAGATTTATCAAGGTATTTACCCATTTTTCTAAAAAACAATACACTTCAACAAATGAGTATGAAATAATGTTCAAATGAGAGAAGTAAAAGTGAAAGGTTTTAATTCACCTAATCCTCATGCAACTTCTACAACAAACAAGACTATCCTTTACCAATAGCTCAAAGATAGATATCTCTATGCAAGATATAACAATCTGGGCTTAGACCCGACCCATTTATTTCTTTTGAATCCGAGAAACCATATCTGTAGCAGTCGTCCTTCCCTCTCTTCTAGTTAGGTTTTGCCTTCGAGGGTCGACCCCATCCTTGGTGGTGTTGACACTGCCTCTTTTTCTTTGTTTTGTTCTACTTTTAGGATCAACACCAATCTTGGTGGTGTCGACTTGCTGCTCAATCCTGGAAATTGCTACTGAAAAATAGAGTTGACACCATAGATTCCTAGGGTCGACCCTTTCCTTGTTGTTTTGTTCTGGGTTGTTTATTGAAAAATAGGGTTAACACCATGGTTCCTAGGGTCGGCCCTTATCTACAACCAACATCGTGTCTTAGCTTTTTCTTCTTGAGGGTTGACCCTTGTGAGTTTTTTTTAGGTTTTTGTTCGGCTTGGGCCTTGCTTTTTAGAAATTTTTGACTTGTTCTTTGCATTTGACTTCGGAGCTACTATTCTATTAATACTTAGTCACTATAAATAGAACCAAAAAGACCTTTCCTTCATTTGTTACTCCTCTTTCTCCATCTTTAACCATAAACCTCTATTCTCTCTCTCTAAACTCTACTTTTTCCACTTAGATCCTTAGATCTACTCACTTAGAGGTATCCTTTCACATTGATCCTTTGAAATAAATTGTAGATTGTGTTAAGGGCTTCCTTTTGATCTGAGTGGTTTGTGATTTCGTTGACATTGAATTTTTCAGAGTTCTTCTCTTCTACTATCTAAGCTTGAGGTGGGGATTCTCCGCATTTCCTTATGAGTTTTAACTTGTTTATTTGTTTTTATAAAACAACATTGTGAAAAAGTGGATTTTTGAACAAATCTTGGGTTTTGGTTCATAATCAAACGGAGGGGTTTTCAAATGATTTATGGGGAGTGGTTGAGGATAGATATTTAATTAATGTGATATGATGAAATGATGGGTTTTTACCTTGGGAAATGGTTTATAAAGGAAAGAGGGTTTTTGCCCTAAAAATTTCAAATGTTGATTTTGTATTGATAAATGGAATTGATATTGAAATGGTGAAATTGTGTTGTTATGGATGAGGATGGTGGAGATGGATATGTATTATCAATCACATCTTGATATTTGGATCTTTATTTAAATTATCTAATTGTTTAGAGATATCAGTTTTGGGCTATCGGTGGATGATAGCTATGATTGTTGTAGAAATTGCATGAGGATTAGGCAAATTGGAACTATTTTCTCATCCATTTGCATTAGCATTGTTACATATTTAATACATGGAAAATGTATATTGTCCTGAGAAAAAGGAGTGAATCTGAGAGAAAGTTGTTATTACATTAAATAAGATGGCCTGTGTACCAATGGTGAAAGTCAAAACCACGCGTATATATGGGACTCAATCCCGCAAACAAAATATCTATAAAATGGAAATCGTAGTGCTTGCATAGCCTATGGGTACGTGGGTACCGGTTTACGGTTTCCCGCAGACGAAATTTTCGTGAAATATGATACTGTCTAAAGATTCCCAGAGTTGTGATTCACCACCCTGTTTCTAATGTAAAGGAAATGATTCTTGAATTGTGGCATGAACCTGACATTGCATGGTTTCAAAAAGGGATATAACATGTTGTCATGAGCATTGCATATGTATTTCACCCTTATATCTTTGTTAAGCTTCATATACTGTGTTGGATTATTTCTACTGGGCTTTGGCTCACACTATGTGGAAAAACTATTTTCAGGTGCCGTTGATATGCCTCCGCCAAGGCAATAGCTTGGGAAGAATTAGAAGCAAGGGCTTCATTTTATTTATTTTGTTGTATTTACTTGTACAAGCCTAGGGGTTTAACTATATTGGATTTAAATCCATTTTGTTATAGCCAAGCACTATCTTGGAAAACTGTAAGCCCTTTTGGCATTTCTTAATTGCTTGACGTTCATTCTATTATGTAACATATGCTATAGATTCAAGGATTGGCTTGTGAATGTATATCTGCATATGTTACTCTTTTAAAAATTTAATTGGAAACTAATAGAAGATAACTACGTTATTATTGTTATTATTTATTAATGTCATGGATGGGTTGTTGTATTTATTTCGGGGCATTACAACTTAGTATTAAAGCGTATTGGGTTTGAATACTTTGGGTACGTGGGAAGTGGTTCTTACCACAACGGGTTTATCTCGCTTAACAGAGATAGTTATATGCTTATGTGATTAAATGTGCATAGAATTTAATTTCTAAGATGTTGATTGGGTCTATGGGTTTCTAGAAGTCCTGTTTGAAGAGCACTTGATCACTGTAATTTATAATTGGAACTCTGGCAGCACTGCGAGGACCACCATTATCTAGAAAGAAAGTTCGTATGTGTTTATGTGCTTACGTGGAGTGAATTATCTGTTGTCCACCGCATTAGGACATGAGTGAGTTAGCTTCAGCACATTTGCAAATGTGCTAATCTTTGGTGTTACCTTTATTAGGATGTCAGGATATGGGCATGGTGGTAGTAGGTGTGGTAGGAGGTGCCGTTACCGCATGAAATTTTGGCACAGGAAGAAGGAGTTGGTTAGGCTAATGTGGCCAAACCAGTGGGTAAACAGGCTATGGGCGCTTTGGCCTGATAATTGGCTAGAGCCTTGCGGGAATCCATGGACATTGTCAGGGCCGAAAATCAAGTACAATCCAAGTAATGGAGACAGGGCCATCCTTTCTGGAAAGGGATCTCTTCCGGTGAAATCCAGATGAGTTTTTGGGAGATTCGAAGGAGCCACTAAAGGCGGATGAGTGGTTAGAGCAGATAGTGAAGACGTTCAAGATGCTTGGCATTGAGGACTATAGGTTGAGCGTGACCTTGGCATCTTTCCCACTGAAGGGAGATGCGGGTCAATGGTGGAAGTTTGTGCGGGGGCGTATCGAGGTGACTTGGGAGGCTTTTGTCAACGCCTTTCGGGACAAGTTCTTGCCTCCCACTATTAGGGAGAAGTTGAGAGAGTAGTTCTTGAAGCTCAAACAACTGAACACATAGGTGGACAAGTTTAAGGCTACCTTTACCAGCTTATCAAGGTTTCCACCTGAGCTTGTGGCGATGGAAGAATGTCGTTGCTTGGAGTTTGAGAAGAAGTTGAGAACCAGACTCTTTTCAAGGTGGCCGAGTCCATGATTAGGGATTATGGTCACCTTATGGGGGTGGCAGATCACTTAGAGACCATGATTTAGATAGAGGAGGAATGAATGAGGGGCTCTAGGCAGAGGTCCAAGGATATTCAGGGGAGCACTAGGGATAACAAAAGGCAGAGGGGTTCTACCCCATAACAATCCCAGGGAACACAATCTAGACCCATCTTTCCTGTGCCAAGTTTGGGTTCAGGGAGAGGTAGTCAAGGAGGTTTCACTTGTTTTAAGTGTGGCCAGTTGGGTCACAAATCCCCAGCCTGCCCGTAGAGAGGAGGAGGGCAACAATCTGCACCATCAGTGGCTCGTTCTTAGAACCAGAGTCAAGGGAAAAGGGCAGCTGCCTACTTGTTATCAGTGTGGGTAGTTGGGGCACGTGAGGAGGTTTTTTCCTCAGTCAAGTAACACATCTTGTGTGTTTGGTTAGAGGTAGACACAAAGTCTTCAGCTTGTACAGTCAGCTCAGGCCTTGAGGGCCAATTAGGAAGCTTCTTCGGCTTAGTCTGTGCATTAGACTTATGCTCCGAGGGGTGAGCAGGTAGAGCAGAGACCTACATGGCATGTGTATGCTGTTACCACACCAGATTTAGTGCCAACACCTTCGGTAGTGAGAGATAACTTCTCATTACGTAATTACATTGCCAATGTATTAATTAATACAAGCGCATCCCATTCTTTTATCTCGTCTACATTTGCATCGGCATTGGGGTTAGAAGTGGCTCGGTTGGCATCCCCACTTAGGGTAGAGTCACCAGTTGGTGGCGAGGTCATATTAGACCAGGGGTGTCGGGGTTGTAAGATAGAGGTTGCCAGTCGCCGACTTCCTTTTGTATTTGTGTTGATTTATATTTTGAGCTTTAATGATATATTGCGTATGGATTGGTTGTCATCTTATCGGGCTATTATAAATTGTTACTGTCAGAGGGTTATTGTATGTAACTCACGTGGCGATTGTTTTTATCTCTTGCAGGACAGAGTTGATAGAGCCTTGTTGCTAGTATGTGATCCATGTGGTCGGGGTGAGCTTAGTCTCCTACTTGCTGCATTTTTGGATGTCAAGGGTGATACGATTCTAGTTGAGTTGCCGAGTGTAGTTTATGAATATCCAGATGTTTTCGTTGAGGATCTCACTAGCTTACCATCTCACTGTGAGATTGAGTTCTCTATCGACTTAGTGCTTGGCACGACACTGATTTCCATGGCACCGTATAGATTTGCACCACCTGAGTTGAGTGAGTTGAAGATTCAACTCAAAGAATTATTAGATAAGGGCTTTATCTGCCCTAATACATTGCCTTGGGGAGCACCGGCTCTTTTTGCCAAGAGAAAGGATGGCACATTACGACCTTGTATTGATTATCAGAAGTTAAACTGGGTAACTGTTAGGAACAAGTACCCACTACCCTACATAGATGACTTGTTTAACCAGTTGAAGGGATCTTGTTGCTTTTCTAAGATAGACTTGAGGTCGGGTTATCACCAATTGAGAGTGAAGGAGGAGGATATCTAGAAGATGACATTTTGTACACCGTATGGCCATTATGAGTTCCTAGTGATTTTTTTCGGTTAAAAAATGCACTAGCCTTGTTTATGGATTTGTTGAATCGGATTTTCTGTGAGTTTTTAGACCGTTTTGTGGTTATCTTCGTTGATGACATTTTGATTTACTCACCCTCTATGGAGGAGCATGTAGAACACTTACGCATTGTGCATGAGTTGCTTAGAGCCCGCAAATTGTATGGTAGGTTTAGAAAGTGTGAATTTTGGTTGAAAGAAGTGAAGTTCTTAGGCCATGTGGTATTCGGGGAAGGAGTGACGGTATATTTTTTCAAAATAGAAGTAGTACAAGATTGGGAACAAACTAAGAATGCTTTTGAGATTCGTAGTTTCTTGGGGTTGGTCGGATATTACCGTCGGTTTGTGAAAGATTTATCTAGGTTGGCCTCACCTTTGACCAAACTAATGAGAAAGGGGGTTAAGTTTGTGTGGAGTGAGATTTGTGAAAAGTCATTTCAAGAACTAGAGGTTAGACTTATCACTGCTCCAGTTTTGATTATTCTGGAGAGGGGTTTGGGTTATTTGATTTATTGTGATGCATCTCAAGAAGGTTTGGGTTGTGTATTGATGCAAGAGGGTAGCTTATGGTTCATGAAAATTAAAAACACAAAGAGAAATTATCCCACTCATGACTTAGAGCTAGCAACAGTGATCTTTGCCTTGAAGATTTGGAGACATTACTTGTATGGTGAGAAGTTTGAGGTATTCTCCGATCACAAGAGTTTGAAGTATCTATTTTCATAAAAAGATCTGAATCTGAGGTAGAGAAGGTGGATGGAGTTTATGGAGAATTATGATTTTGAGTTTCACTATCATCCGAGGAAGCCCAATGTAGTGGCCGATGCCTTGAGTAGAAAATCCTTGAGCAGTATAGCTAGCATTGCCATTTAGGAATGGAAGATGTTGGGTGCCATTGGTGAGTTTGACTTGCATCTTGGCGAGTCCATCGAGTCGGCTTCCGTGTTTACTATCGTCGCACAACCTACACTTGTGAGTTAAGTTATGGAAACCCAACGAGGAAATATTGAGATAGAAACCCTCCGGGAGAAGATATCTAGTGAGAAGGTATAGAAAGGCTTAAACGTGTATTTTGACTCGAGTGTTAGATACTTTGACCGTCTTTTCATGTTGGAGTCTTGTTGAGAGGAGGTACTCCTAGAGTTCCACCATTCACGCCTTATGGTGCATCCAGGAAGCACAAAGATGTATCGCGATCTTAGTTACCAGATTTGGTAGAGGGGAATGAAGAGGGACGTGGCCATGTTTATATCAAGGTACCTTACTTGTCAACAAGTCAATGCCGAACATCAGAGACCAGCGAGTTTGTTGCAACCTTTGCCTATAGCCAAGTGAAAGTGAGAGCATGTTATAATGGATTTTATTGTGGCTCTTTCGAGGACCTAATGGGGTAATGATGTCATTAGGTTGACTAAATCAGCGCACTTTGTACCTATGCACACGAGTGACTCAGTAGATTACTTTGCTGACCTTTATATTAGGGACATTGTCTGACTTCACGGGGTCCCTATGACTATTGTTTCGAATAGAGATCCGTGTTTCATGACTCGGTTATGGCAGAGTCTACAGAGTGCCGTGGGCATTAACTTGACTTTTAGCACCGCTTATCATCCTCAGACTAACAAGCAATCAAAGCGTACCATTTAGATCCTTGAGGATATGCTTCGAGGTTGTGTTCTTGACTTTAAGGGGTCGTGGGAGAGACATTTTCCCTTAGTAGAGTTAGTCTATAACAATAGCTTTCAGGCAAGCATTGGCATGACACCTTTTAAGGCGTTGTATGGTCGATCGTATAGATCTTCTCTGTGTTGGGCCGAGGTGGGTAGTGCACCTATGATAGGTCCTGAGTTAGTTCAGGAAACGACGGAGAAGGTTGCACTTATTTGTAAAAGGTTGGTTACAACTCAGAGTTGTCAGAAGAGCTATGTCGACCGTAGGAGCAGACCATTATCCTTTGAGGTAGGAGACCACGTCTTCTTGAAGATATCACCTAGACGAGGTTTGATAAGGTTTGGGAAGAGTGGGAAGTTGTCTCCTAGGTTTATTGGGCCTTTTGAGATCCTAGAGCGGATTGGGGAAGTAGCTTACCGTTTGGCCTTGCCGCCATAGCTTTCTAAAGTTCATGACATGTTTCATATTTATATGCTCCGAAAGTATGAGCTGGATCCATCACACGTGTTAGATTGGACCGAGCTAGAGGTAGATAAGGATGCCTCGTATGAGAAGAGACCGGTTAGAGTCTTAGATACTCAAGACCAAATCTTGTGTGGCAAGACAATTTCTTTGGTAAAGGTGTTGTGGAGACAGCACAAGGTTGAGAAAGCAACTTAGGAACGTGAGGTGGAAGTCCGTGAGAAGTATCTGAACCTATTTGTCAATGTTTAAACTTGTATTAAAAATCTTGGCATGTTATTGTAATGTAAACATTGTATATGTTTCCGAAATGTGAATTGTATATTCGGTAATGGGCACGTGTTTATCTTGGTGAGAAGAATGAATGACCGGTGGATGGGTCATGATGATGAAATAGAATTACTATAATTGTTGTAATTGGTTTAAGTACGGTATTGTTGTTGATTTGAAATTTCGAGAACGAAATTCCTTAAGAATTCGAGGTTATAACAATTCGGACTTAGACCTGGCCCATTCATTTCTTTTGAATTCGGGAAACCATATATGTAGCGGTCGTCCTTCCCTCTCTTCTTGTTGAGTTTTGGCTTCAAGGGTTGACACCAGTCTTGGTTGTGTCTACGCTATATCACTGCTCAATCCTAGAAATTGGTACTGAAAAATAGGGTCGACACCATAGGTTCCTAGGGTCAATCCTTTCCTTGCTGTTTTGTTCTGGTTTGTCTACTGAAAAATAGGGTCAACACCGTGGTTCCTACGGTCGACCCTTATCTGTAACCAACATTGTGTCTCAACTTTTTCTTCTTGAGGGTTGACACCATTGTACTGAGGGTTGACCCCTGTGAGTTTTTTCGGGTTTTTGTTCAGCTTGGGCCCTACTTTTTGGAGATTTTTGACTTATTCTTTTCATTTTACTTTGGAGTTATTATTCTATTAATACTTAGTCACTATAAATAGAACCAAAAAGACCTTTCCCTCATTTGTTACTCCTCTTTCTCCCTCTTTAACTTTAAACCTCTCTCTCTCTCTCTCTCTCTCTCTCTCTCTATTCCCTACTTTTCCTACTTAGATCCTTAGATCTACTCACTTGGAGGTATCCTTTCACCTTGATCCTTTTAGATAGATAATAGATCGTATCAAGGGCTTCCTTTTGATCTGAGTGGTTTGTGATTTCGTTGACGTTGAGTTTTTTCAAATTCTTCTCTTCCACCATTTAAGCTTGAGGTAGGGATTCTCCGCCCTTCCTTATGAGTTTTAATGTAATTATTTGTTTTTATAAAACAACATTGTGAAAATGTGGATTTTTGAACAAATCTTAGGTTTTGGTTCAAAATCAAACAAAGGGGTTTTCAAATTGTTTATTGGGAATGGTTGTGGATGGATATTTAATTAATGAGATATGATGAAATGATGGGTTTTACCTTGGGAAATGGTTTATGAAGGAAAGAGCATTCACATCAAGAGGACATAAAGTTTTTCAAATACTCCCAAACCGATATCCTTTCAACATTTTTACACCTTCAAAGTAATTTTCCAAATTTCTAAATGCCAAAATCATTATTGTGCCATTTTCCTAAAAAACCCTTCTTTCAAAATCAAATCCAAGTACAATATTCCAAGAGTTAACCCAAACCCAACCAATACACTATTCTATTCAAGAGCACATAATGACGCTAAGAAACATACAAAAATGTTAAAGAAATCCCAACCTCAAAGCCTGAGAAGAGAAAGAACAACACCTGAAAATCAACGATGCCAAAACTTGAAATTTTTTTGATCAAAACGTAGCTCACAACTTGCTCTACCTTAAAGCCTCAAACACTAGTGGTAGGAGATGAGTATAGCTAGATGAAAACCAAGAGTTTAGAACTTGGAAGTTGAAAATGGCAATCTAGAGATAGAAAAAAGGAAGATGATCTAAAAAAATAGATATTTGTAACTTTTGGTGGTATATATAGACGGATTGGTCGCGACCGCAAACAACAAACCGCGGCGCGAAAGACACAATCACAATCGTAGACAAGAATACTGCGGGCACAAACCCTCAAGTCGTAACCCAACCTCATAGCCCCTTGCAAGCCACGCATTTTTCATCCATACAAGGACCTAAAGGGTGCATTTGGTCATGGATGCAACACAAAAGACCACGAGCACGAACAAGAAGGTTGCAGGCACGACACCCCTTCATAAGTACAAAGAGGAAGACCTGCAAAAGTACTGGGAGGTGTTTTCCATCATAGCTTGATCGCATCCCTTCGTGGGCGCACCCTAGCAATACCGCAACCTCGAACAAGGAGGTTGCGGGCACAACCTAAGGAAGTAGGAAAAGATTCAGTCAACCTGTTAAGTATAAAACAAGGTTTTCAGAGACAACTAAAACCAAAGATAAGCCAAACCAAACTCCAAAGTAATCACAACACCCTAACAAAAGTACAAAATTAATAGGTCTAGACATGAGCCGCTATAGACGTGGTGTTAAACGATGATAGTAACATATGAAAGAGTGCGCCCAAGGGTTGCTTGGGTGATGGTGCGCTAGGAGGCAACTTAGGTGGTGCGCCAAAGAGCGACTTGGGTGGTTCACCTAGTGTATCACCATGCTCACCATGATAGGTATATTATTCCCTCTAAACTCAAATGGGTTTTAAGATAGAAACGTATGTGAAGTTAAAAGAGAGAGAACTAAGAGAGAGCAAAAGCACCCAAAAAAAAAAAATTGATTGTGAGTAAAAAAAAATGATGAAGATAAAACAATATAAGCTAGGGTAGGAATAAACCTATGTGATGAGAATATGGGAAAGAATCTATTATAATTTTTTTTTTGTTTATTACAAAAATATAAATAAAATAAAATAAAAGGTGAAGAAAAAGAAACTCTAGCAGTGGCTTTAGAGAGGGAGAGAGAGAGAGTTAGGTTTGAAGATTCAGGTTTGAAAAATCATAGAGGTCAAGGACCTCGTTAAAGACAATGGATAAGTGAAGAAATCGGAGAAGAAACAAGGCGTCTCTAGCATGGAGTGAGGCATCGACAAGTTGGCCAGTGATGGCGGCCGAGAGTGGAGTTTAGCAACATTGAAAAGGTAAGAGCCGCAGAGGAACTTTAGATGGTGATGAAGGAACATAGAGAAACCAGCGGACAGACGAAAAGATCACCACGAAACGATACTGAAAGGAAAATATAACAACATAATGGGTTGAGGTTAGTTGGCGGCCGAGGCAAGGCTGTTGCTCATCGGTAAAGCGAAATTGCCAAGTAATTAACCTAGCTCTAATAGAATATTACAATATCTAAGAGAGAGAGAAAGAGAATATTATATATTGTGTGTATATTCAACATTGTGTTTCTTACAATACAATGAATATGCCTATATATAAGCAATCTAAGAGTGGGCGCTAAAAAAGGTATGGAAATATCGTAATATGATAAAACTTAATTACAGTATCTAATATATATACTGAATTTAATATATATATATATATATATATGCCATATTCACTATCAAGCAAAATGTAGAAACCACTAATATAATTTATCCTATTATATATGTATAGCTTTAGGCACTTTGTAAAATATAAGTCTATCATCAACAACTATTTTCTAGTATCAAGATGTTGTAAAATAGATAAGTAAATAGTCTCATTTTCCATTGACTTGAACAATGATTGATACAGAAAAGGAAGAAAAAAGATTAAAAATATGTATGAACCTGTAGTATATATGTATACAAAGGATGGGAGAGAGAAAAGATGTGTTCTATATATTATATTAGCGGTAGATTTGTGCTATGCATGGCTTAAATATATTTTTATTAAGAATTGTTTTTTGGAAGCTAGAATTTAGTTTTTAAATTTAAAAATGTTAGAGATCTCAAATTACAAAAAATTTTACATTTAAAATTGACTTACACTAAATCATAATAAATTTATTAAAAAAACGTAGAATGAAATAAATTTATAGTTATTATACAAAAATGGTTAATTATTATTATTATATATATATGTTTAAGTTGCAGATAATAATTAAGTACTATCATGAAATGAAATTTTATGATAAATTTTACATACCTAAATTAAATATTAGCGGTAGATTTGTGCTATGCATGGCTTAAAATATATTTTTATTAAGAATTGTTTTATGGAAGCTAGAATTTAGTTTTTAAATTTGAAAATGTTAGAGATCTCAAATTACAAAAAAATTTTACATTTAAAATTGACTTACACTAAATCATAATAAATTTATTAAAAAAACTTAGAATGAAATAAATTTATAGTTATTATACAAAAATGGTTAATTATTATTATTATATATATATGTTTAAGTTGCAGATAATAATTAAGTACTATCATGAAATGAAATTTTATGATAAATTTTACATACCTAAATTAACTTATTAAGTCTACTTTTTAATTTATTCTATGTAAATTTTCATCACAAAAATGACCAAGTTATAGATAAAATGTTAAGCTTATTTTGGAAAATAGGTTAAAAGCTAAATTTTTGAGTTTTTTTGATTTTTTTTTTAAATATATAAAAATATAGAGAGATAATATGATTCAAAAGAAGTTAAAAGTAAAAAAACTGACTCTTAATCTCTACCCAAAAGTAGTTAAAGTATGACTAATTAACACCGAACTTTGATAGTTCCAACTTAGCCCAACTTGACTTGCTTTGAAATTGCCAATTTAATACAATATTTTGTCATGTATTATAGGAAAATAATTAACATATTAAGGCTAAATTTGTAACCTTAATAAGCTTCATTTTGCAAAAGGTAACTTCAAATGGAAAGATTATACCAACTACAACTTAAATATCAAATACAGTGTTCATAACTTTTGACAATTTTATCAAAAATGATGATTAGTAATGCAATTGGCCTTCTAAAATTCTCATGCATTGCTAGTATAATTTTTCTTAAATAATGTAAATGAGTAGAAATTTAAATTAAAAAATTATTTTTGAATAATTTTTTATAAAAATTATTTTAATAATATCAATGGGAAAATTTTAAAAATTTTGAATGACTAAATGTGGGTTGAAAAACAAATAATTTGATTTTTTGACCATATGATAGATCCTATTTGAATCGTTAAAAATTTATATAATATATATATGTGTTATATTATGGAAAAGATGCCGTTCAAAGTTATAATTTGAAAATACAAATTACATGTCAAGATCAAGCTAGACCAACCTAGTATTTGGGTAAACTTTTCTCAATCTAAGCAACTATCAAAGTCATTCTTATGGTTCAAATTATAGTAATTTAAACTTGAGAGAAGTCCAATTTTTTTTTTAATTATAAATAATTTTATTCAAATTTTTATATAATTTAAAAATAAATAAATAATCTATTAAATAAATAAATAAATAATCTATTAAATAAACAAAAAAATAAAATATATTTGTATATAAAATAATTTAATCACAGGGCATAAGGTTACAAAATCTATTAAATAAAAAAATAAATAAAATATATTTGTATATAAAATAATTTAATCACAGGGCATAAGGTTACAATTTTGCTTAGTTTCTAGTTCGGAACTATGTTAGACCATTTATTAGTCAATGCTTATTCTATTCGACCATATTCAAGATTAGAAGATGAAATGTATTTCTGATTTACTTAATGTTGATGAAATGTATTTATAATTTACTTTAAACACAGGTTTGTAACCTACCAACCAAAAATAAATAAATAAATAAAATAGATTTTTATTTTATTTTAGTAAGTTATGTATAATTCACACTTTAAATAATAACTTTTATAAATTTTTAAAACAAGTAAATGTTAGAATCATCATATTCTGATTACTATATTGAGTACCAAAACATTATTGGATGGCCACCACATAACACATGTTGTTAGTTCCTTTAAGACACCACATCAAAGATAATATACTGTCCTGACTATTGAACTAGAAAATTTTTATTTTTGATTTTTTTTAACAACAATGTTAGGTAGTTCAAAATTTTGTGATTCAAATGGTTCAAATCACTCAAAACGACGTCGACGACGTCGTTTTGAGTGTAAAACGACGTAAAACGACGTCGTTTCGATAGATTTGAGCCATTTGAGTTACAAAATTTTGAGCTGCCAAACATTTTCCTTTTTTTAATTCAATATTTTATAAATTTCAAATTAGATAACTAAAGGTGTATTTAATTTTTCATTTTTAAACTTCAAATGAAATGCCATTTACATATAAATAAAAATCCATTTTAGACCTTATATTTAAAGGTCTTCAAAATTGAATTAGATAAAAGGTCAACTGGGTGAACAATTCATGCCGCATATATTTCTTAGTTTTTAAAAATTTAAATTTTAATGAGATTTTGTTTAATAGCTAAGATTCTATTTTGGGCTTTCAATTTAATAGTTTTAAAATTTTGAAATTAGATATAGTTAATAGTTGTATGGCACATATATTTCTTAAGTTAGAAAATAATAATTCAGATTAGTATTATGAAGAAATCAATTTTTTCATAGATTTTGCCATGATCATACAAAATAGAATTTATAAAAGAGACTTATTTTTTTTCTCGAAAGCAGCATAGGCACCCAACTGATACATATTCTATTAGTATTGTTTTGATTTTTACCTTATAAAATTGGGAAAATTGCAGAAAAATGGAAGGAACAAAAAGAAATTGCAAATCAATTGGATGTTCTCCAAAATAATAGTAGAGATTAAAGAGAAAAAGAATTTGCAAACATGTGGTATCATGGTTTTAACCAGACCAAAATACCCCTCTCAAATTTTCCCCTTCTCCTTCCTTTGCAACTCCAACACTAGACCCTCTCACCTCCAGCCCTCCTCTTCCATCTCAATTGCTCTCTTCCCGCTCTTCGCCTCTCTCTCATTCTTCCTCCACCTCCTTTCCACACCGGCAACCCATCCATCACCTCCACCCCAAACCACCATTGCTAACACACACACACACACACACACACACACACACACATACACATAGAACGAGGGAGAGAGATATGAATGTAGTTATTGGATCTCCCAAAGGGTATCTGGTTGGCCCGACAATTTACCATTCACATCTCATTCACAATATGTGTTAAGTGAGGATCCAAATCTGGCAAATCTATATAAAAATTCACTAATCACAAGAAATGCCAAATAAGGACCATCTCACCAAACTCAGAGTCGCTACCTAATCTGTTAGGGAAATTAGGAAACATTGCCACAACTAGAAAGCCCAGTCTGGGAGTTTAGGTATGAAAAGTGAATGTCATAATTGAACACCCTGCTCACTTGATCAAAGATCGACTTTTACTAATCCTTGATATGAGATTCATTGCTGTAGACACCCCATTTTGTTCGTCCTTAAGACTTGGGCGCTTCACTCTGAACACTCGATGATGAAATGTTACGTTGTGCAATCGTTCAAAATCTTTAGCAAAAAGGATTCAATTTTGAGCTTCAAAACCTAAACCTTGCACCCTCTTTGGACCAAAACCTTATTTTTGCTAGCCCGACCACTTAGAGAATAATTAGCCAGCAAATTGCTGGCAGGCCATTTTCTTTGGGCCGATCGTACACCTTCATGGCCGACCGGCCATGTTTAGCATAGTAGATATTTTGACAACTGCCAGCTACTCCCATGTACATGTTTTGGACCAGCTGTCCATGTTACAAATATTTCCGAGGTGAGAAGCTGTTTTTCTATAAATACAACACCCCTCTCATGGTTTGGGGTTAGAAAAATTTCCCAAAAGCCTATAGCTTGCCGAACCATCTCCTCTACCCTCTTGCAATATAGATACACAATACATACATCTTACAAGCTCGAACTTGAAGCTTTTGCTGAGATTCTTGAACACAATTTCAGCTCCTTGAGAGTGTTTATCTTGTGGTGTAAATCAAAACACAAAACATGCAGCGGAAAAATATTTAGATCATACCTTTAGATGATAGAACCTCGTGGGTAACAGCAGTATAACGCAGCGGAATAAAAATTATGGTCATACATTTCCTGCAGAGTCTGAATAGAAAAGATCTCGTAGGTAAATCACGTGCTTCCTGAATCTGATCAGTTAACCCAGCAGTGGGGTGATATTACAATAGTGAATATCACCCACACAAATCACAGTGCAAACGACTTGATCGTTGTTCTTTTGGGAGAGAGTCAGTGTATGGGTAAAACTCAGATCATACGTTGTTTCTCTCTTTTTCACCCATAACCCATATACCAGATATATATTATATTATTATTATCTATCCATATCAGTTAATGGAGACAATATCTGTATCCTGAGTGGTTATCCTAAATAGGTTTGAATTCAATTTCAAAACCTATTTGGATAAGATTCAAATTCAAATACAAATGGTCATGCCACATGGGCGCCCATTACTAACATCTCCCACTCTCACATGAGTTGGCATGACACTGCCATATCTCTATCTTAATCTCCCAAAAATAAACAATCTCATACTAGCCACTGCACCGTGCGACTGCTGAGAACACCTGCATGTGGGAGCTCTATACTAGAAACTCAAAATGAGCCAGCATAGAGACATCAACCCAAAAAGAACAGAAATAGTGAAAGAAATAGTGTCTCATATACCCCAGACCCATCTAATTACACCGGTCCAAAAAACATCTCTAATCCCTCAAAAGGAGCATGTTTGACCCTCTTAATTCTTGCAATATATTCACACTCAATTCGCCTCTCATACAGAGCGATGTGAGTTGCCGGCAGTAAATATACAACGGTGGTGTAATACTAGATGATCTTCCCTTTGCACTCATGCCATTTAGTTTAGGATTGACCGCTTTCCCAGTGATGTCCCTTAAGGCCGAATCATGCATGACCGCAGGCAACATACCAAAGTAGCAGAACATCAACCCCTTACCTTATGACATAGTCAAAAGTCACAAAAGGGTACATAAATGAAAGTCATATCAATAATGACACATAAGACAATATACTAGATGATCTTCCCTTTGCACTCATGCCATTTAGTTTAGGATTGACCGCTTTCCCAGTGATGTCCCTTAAGGCCGAATCATACATGACCGCAGGCAACATACCAAAGTAGCAGAATATCAATCCCTTACCTTATGACATAGTCAAAAGTCACAAAAGGGTACATAGTGAAGCCATATCAATAATGACACGTAAGACTCACACGGTGAGGAAGCAGGGATCCATTCTCTCACCTCATTACTCGGTCGCTAAACACATATAGTATGAATACATACTACGGTGGAGTAACTCTTCCATAAAGAGTGACGTCATACTCGATACACCGTACAGATATTAGTCTAGTCGCTTTCTAGCGCCTAACCCGAATTCTCTATTTGCTCGCCTTCTAGGCGCCAAATGAGATCTCGAATCTGGCTAATCATAACAGGCACAACATGGAAAGTGGGTACTAACATCCATGTTTGGTCCTTAACACGACCTCATCTTGGTTATAACCAAGGCGACATACATAGTGGATAATTTAAGCCTCTCTTGGCTCCAAATAAAAATAAACCACCAGTCTCATCCTTGCTCGCTCCCAAGCGCCAAGGGCGATTGCTCGTGTGAGTGAGCCAATCTTGCCTGCTGGCATCATCATCTGCTACTCATTATGACACAAACCATAATAGTGTCAACATCCCATCATCTCAAAATAAGTGATCGATTTAAAAAAAAATTGACCACAGCTTGCGCAATTATAGATTCCAAACATAAGCCTTATCAGCACCTCTTGAGATAAGTATATACAATGGAATCCACCATGTGCGCCTCACATGAAGTAATTTAAGATCACTACCTCTTGCGTAATAACCTCTCTAAAGATATTTTGGTGACCAATTTGCTTTCATCCTTAGTGCGCCCAACTAGCACAGATGCGCCTAACTAGCGCATTGAATCTTACAAGGAGCAAATTAATATGCTTCTAATAAAGCATTTTATCCACAGTCTAATGAGCAAGGTCAATGTCTAAACAACTCAGTTGACCATTTACCAAAGATAACACTTATCATGCCGAATACGCCCATATAGTGTACTTTAGGCTCCCACAACAAAGAAAAAATCAAGGAATATAGGTCATCTGTTTCTCCCAAAGACAATCCGAGGATTCACTCAATAGTTAAGACTCTGGCTTTTACTGATAGGTAGGTCAATGGATTTGCAATTTTGCATTTAGAATCATTCTAGGATATTCTCTATGTAAGTCATCGAAGACAAACCGAGAATTTTCCTAAAACAATCCCTAAGGATCATACATCCGAGCATATAAATTACATCACCCATGTCCATCATATCTAAAATAGAGGACTGCCCACCCTAGGTGGCGATCCCCTTATAAATTCCTGGCTCATAATGACTAAGTAAGGAAAAACTTCTTTTGGACCATTGATCATGTCTCAGTGGTCTTCATCGATCATTGTTGGCCTATCATGGCTTGACGAAATCTAAGAACCACTATTTGAATTACTGTTTTAGGCTGTAAAAGATTTATTAGAGCTAGCAACCTTTTTGCGCTCCTAACTTTTCACCATAAAAGCATAAGGTAAATTCCTACGGATCTACTTATCCAATTCTCTAATGAGAATGTTGGGTCACAATGTCCACAAATCAATGTTCCAAACTTATGTCAATCATAGCCTAAGTCAAAATAACCTCACTCCCCAGGAGGAAGTCTTCTCATGGTCTACACTTTCCTCAATGGTGCGACTTTTCGGTATCTAGCAAGCCTTATGCCTCAACAAAGACTATCCAAATTACGCATAACTTTATAACAGTTTTGCGTCATAATGGAAAATCAACCAAATTATAAAAAAGATTAATCCTCAAAGACTTTGTCTTAAACCGCGCAACATTAATCCACTTTCTTAAAACAGGGGACTAGAGCCTTTGGCATTCTCCTAGGCTCTTTATCATCTTGCGGAGCAATCATGAATGTTTCCTTCTCAATCACCCAGTGATGACGTGGAAAATTTTCACATTTGCTACCACGCAACTAAGAATGTAGAGTATTCTTCTCTAATAGAGTAATCCATTAGTAGGCACATCGCTCCCACTGTCCCTAGGATATTGGAGATTTCTTTCCATTCTCAACTAGGCTACATAAAAGCGCTATGCTTAGAATTCTTTATCTTATAGAGTTCCAAAACTCTATTCACGTCACCTTTACTAAGAAAACTTTATGTGACTTAGTTACACTACCATAAAGCTGCTTACCTATATGCACATGACCCGGAAGGTTTGCATGACCGCATACAATAATGCGCTACACGACCTTTTGTGTTTACAAGACAGCATACAATAATGCACTATAGATCCCTAGGTCTTAACTTCACAATCTTATGAGAAGTAACATAAAGATAAGCTGCTTAACGGTTACAGATCGCCTATAGATGGCTCTCCACTAACCTATTACTCAAAATTGGAGTGTAAAATCTGATATGGAGAGCTCTTAGTTAGGGATATAGGCAACAAACTAGTGCAATTTCCAATTGGGAAACATTTTGCGCCATTATCCACCTAACATTAACAATATTTAATTCCTTATCTCTACTACACCATCGTGTTGTTGAGTACTAGGAATAATCAATTTTCTAAGCATCCATCTCTTTTCACAGAGTTTTCTAAAAATAACTCACATAGATACTCGCCACCTTGGTCAAAACTAAAAGCATGAATGCTGTTATCTAATTGATCTCAACCTCATATGTGCAATGTCAAAAATCATCTCAAAACTTTTGACTTATGGGAGATCAAACAGTCTTGACTCAGATGCGTATCGTGATTTATAAATGTGTCGAGATTGAGGCTTAGTTATCATACCCTTACACATATCTAGTCACAAATATCATAGTGGACTAAATGCGCCAAAACAAATGGCCTTCTACGACTTTTCTACTTACTTGTGCGCACCCATTGCGAACAAAGTTACACATTCACTTGAGAGCAGGATGTCATAAGCGAGTGGGCCCGAGAAGGCCTACTCAAACCATCGTGCCATCATCTCATTAATGTGATAAAGTATAATAAGCCACTGGTTCATGACAAATGTCATAAACTAATTCCAATCAACTTAATGTGTGAGTTCTCGAAGAAAAGTTTTAAAGGTTTAGGCCCAACTAAGTAATGACTCAATTTTGCTGCTACTAAGCGCTAATCTTTTCACTTAGTGTTAATAGATTTTGCTGCTACTAAGCGCTAATCTTTTCACTTAGTGTTAATAGATTTTGCTGCTACTAAGCGCTAATCTTTTCACTTAGTGTTAATAGATTTTGCTGCTACTAAGCGCTAATCTTTTCACTTAGTGTTAATAGATTTTGCTGCTACTAAGCGCTAATCTTTTCACTTAGTGTTAATAGATTTTGCTGCTACTAAGCGCTAATCTTTTCACTTAGTGTTAATAGATTTTGCTGCTACTAAGCGCTAATCTTTTCACTTAGTGTTAATAGATTTTGCTGCTACTAAGCGCTAATCTTTTCACTTAGTGTTAATAGATTTTGCTGCTACTAAGCGCTAATCTTTTCACTTAGTGTTAATAGATTTTGCTGCTACTAAGCGCTAATCTTTTCACTTAGTGTTAATAGATTTTAACAACTAACTGCGCTAATCTTTTCACTTAGTGTTAATAGATTTTGCAGCTTCTAAGCGCTAATCTTTTAACTTCACGTGATATTTCAACACACACTATTATAGTGCACGAAATTTTTGCTCTATCCACTCCCAATAATTGGGTAGAGAGCAAAACACTGCTCAAACTGGCTACTCGTCTTACACTTAATGACTAATTTATTTAAGCTCGCATTTCTTGGATGACACGACTCTTAAATGTTACTTCATCCAATGATGTAGCATTATTTACAAGTCAAATCACAAAATCAATCCGCGCAGCTCAATAGTCAAGATCATATACAGATCTATTGAGGGCTTACTAATTTCATAACTCCAAAACTCGCCAACCAAAACTACGTAGCGTGTCGCTAACCATAGTGCACACATTAGTTTTTATTATGCCAAACAAGGCAACAAAACCACGGCGACTTTGAGCCATGTTTCCTTACTTTGGCTCAATTAAGGTTTGACCTAAAGTCTCCAAGACTTTTGCTCATCTAAAGAATGTGATTAGTTTGTTCACATTTGAGCATCTCTACTAAGTCTAGGTCAACCAAATTCACTTCCATAAGCTAAATCAATTTAGAGAGAAATTCGCATTAGGATTAATTTGATTAGCATAATATAATTTTGCCGCAAAAATCTAAATTAAATAGTGACAATATTACACAAGTCGCAAGATCGAAAATTCGCTATGCTTGTAATCATCTCTTGCGCCACAAGTGACAATTATCCAAAATTTAGTTTAATTTATGCGCAAAATATTGGTTTTCGGGAGTTAATCTACAAAGATTTCTCTCAACCGAATAACCTCCCACTGACTATGGCATATACAAAGCATGATAAATTCCATACAATAGTATCTTAATGTAAATTTACAAATAACTCATGCTATATTTATTTAATAATGGAATTCTAATAAATAAATAAATAATCATGCTCCTCTAATTACAACATATTACAAACCCAAAAAATATGTTGTATTTAATATTTAAATTATGCCATAACAGAAAGTATATCATACTAAAATTTTCTGGAATTTTCTGGGATTTTCTGAAATTTTAAATAACTAGTAAACACACATAAAATCAGAAATAAATATTCCAGAATCTGATAAAATTCTATAACTATACCAGTAAATAGTAAACTACATCAATAGTCTACAATAAAAAATTCAGCCCCAGAAACTTAATCATGCAACACCAAATGCATTTTAAACTAGAAATAATGAATTATTATTTCAGAAAAAATATATATTTTTTATTTTCATAAAATTTTCAAAATTTTACAGAAGATATAAAATTTAATTCTGAGTGTAACGGTACCAACCATGCTTAAAACAAAGCTATAACGAATAAACTATGGCCAATTAACGCAATTCAGAATTAAAAAACAAACAAACAGAGCCTTAAAGCCAAGCCAGGCGGGAAAAACGGCTCGGCTCGGCTCGCCGCCGCTCAGCGCAACTCCTGCATTGGCCCAGAGGGAATCAGCTTGCTTTGGCTGGACCTCATTAGTGAAAACCTGCCCTAAGGGATTTTTCGAATGGTGGAAGCTTTAATTGAAGCGGCTCCAACTTGTTAATACCACTTGACAGCTAGTGGTCCCAAAACTGCTTGGAATATTCTACACATCAAAAGCCTCGGTCATCGCATGCAGTGTCAGGCTGCTTTGTAATGTCACGATGGTGGTGATTGGGGGTCTGATTTACCGTGCGTGCAAGGTGAATGACGGTGCTTTGAATTTCTTGGGAGCACTGCCTTTGCAATCCGTCGTACCAAAAGGATCGTGTTGATCTTCATCCTGAACTGTTTCTTCTCGCTCTATGCCTTATTACGGGGACTCTCTTCGAAGAACTGCGAAGTTTAGAACGTCCCTCTTCTTGGCTCCGGAATAATGGGTCGGAGTCGCTATCAGTGTTTATTTGTCCGGGCTCGAGATCGTCACCACCTGCCATTCACAGGTCATTCTGGATCTATGGCGTACAGCTGTTTGGACTTTGCACTCTAGGCAAATCCGACGGAGACGTTCGTTCTCTACGATCGATGTTCTCCAACCTCTGTCATTTTGCTTTGCTTGCTCCATAATCGCCTGCACTTGGCCTATGTCTGGAGCTCGAGGGTGAGACGAAAGTTCACGAAGAGCGCCTTGCAGGATAGTCTCCGGGTCGACGCATGTTTGTTGGAGTGGAGGTCGTCTCTCTACGTGTTTCATCAGCTAACTATCGAGGTCTTCCGTCACGCCGCCATGGATGTGTTTGATTATTCCCACAGACGGCGCCATGTTGTGGAAATGGTTTGGAATACTCTTCGGATCTGGCGGGACGCTCGTGATCCTCTACTAGTCAACCTGAAAAAGGAACAAACACCCCGGCGGGCGGGCAGAATTTAGGCTCCGACGGGCACAATAGTCTCGTGCACTCAATTTACTTGTATCTAAGTTAAGCTTAATTGTTCTCACATCCCTTTCTAGAACTGAAGATCGTATTATAGTATCTTTGGGCCTTTGGGGCCTGGCCCAACCCTAGTCCTTAGTTGTGCTTCTCGCGGCTATTACTCACTGGAAAGAATGCCGGCTATTTACGCGCCCTTTCAATTAATAGGTTAATGCCGGATAGAGGTTATGTTCTGGACCGGACTGGTTTCCACTCCTGTTGATCCAAGATATTCGACTCCAAAAGGGCATTTTATTTATTATTATTTATTATCTTATTTACCATGCATAGATTCTGTATTTCTATATCATGATGTATAACTTGATGTGGGACTTTTGTTACACCTTATTATTAATGATGTACATGGTTGGAGGTTTGCTATTGTTCTTGGGGATGTTGGTAGATGTACTTAATTTATGATGGATTTTTGGGGCGTACAACCTGTGCTGTGAAATGAAAGAGAATATAGATTATTTGGGTCAGAGAAAGGATTTGTGAGAAATAGATTTCTCTCCAAAAACACAATACTGCGATAGTTTGTATATTGAAAAATTTGGTGCCAAAATATTATCCTCATTAATAATATTTTATAAGGAGATGAAATTTTAGTCACGTAACTTGGTGCACAATTCCTCCCAAATTTTAATGGTGAGAAAAAAAATTTGTGACGAAAAAAATAAAAACAAATGAAGAAATAATTTCGTCACCTAATTTTTTATATGTATGCAAAAATTGTGACGAAATTTTATGTTTTACTCTCTAAAAATGGTACATTTGAGGTATGAAATCATTATTTCCTCACAAAGATACGTCTGTCAGTGGACAAAAATTTATTTGCATCATTAAGTTTTCGTCTTCCAAAGACTCTTTTTGTGTAGTTTCATCAGGAAATCGGTTTTCTTCTAGAAAATGAGCAAGAACAAAGTATAATTAGTAAAGTTATAGAGATCTTCTGGAAAATTCATTAAACCTCACAATTTTATGCAAAGCCCCACATATTTGCAAACCTGCAACACTTATTTAAACCTTGGTTGTAGCTTTCACCACGGATCGCAACTTGCAACCACAGCCACAAGAAAAAGCCACGGCTGCCACAAATCATGCAGGCATGGAGCAATTTCTAGAAGATAGTTCTCCAAAGCATCTTAGAGATGCCCTTTTCGTGTAATTCTCAGAAATGCTGAGGAAGCGCATTCTGAGCCCTAATGGGCCTATAAATACACCTCTTACAGTATGAGATCTAGGCGTTCTGAATGATAATTGAATCCACAACTCTTCTCTCTTTCTCTCTCAATTAGAACCACATTACACATGAAGCTGTCATCCATTGGCTGAAAGTTTGAGCAGCTGACTTATTTAAGCTTTGACGTGCTTTGAGAAGGTGATTCAACTTGATTGAGCTTTCCTTTCTTGCTGATGACTCTAAAACTTTCTCTTTCATTTCTCTTCATTTCTTTTTATTCTCTCAAAGCACTTCTTATTTGTTGAATATAGAGCATATTTGATTATTTTGAGAAATGGCCTAAAATAGAGGAGATCCTGTCACATCTCAAGAGGTTGATTTCTATGTAATTCTTTACTTTCCTAGTGGCTGCAAATGAATAGAGCTGTTATGTGATAGGCTCGAGCTAAGCTCAATACGTTTGAACTTTGGTTTGTTAAATTTTTATTGCATTGGAACTGAGCAAGCCCATTAAAATCGATAATAAACAAGCCCAAACATATTAAAGTTGCGCCGTTTAGCTCGCTCGTTAACTTGGGCACGTTTTAAACATTTATTTAAATAATAAAATAAATATATTATTATATATAAATAATGAAAAAATATATATTTAAATAACGTAAATTAAATAATAGCAAAATTATTATATGTAAATAATTAGCTATAATTATAGATATACATATATAACAGTGTGGTTAGATATCATTATTTTAGTAAGATATTTACTTTCTTTTATATATTTATATATATGTATGATCAAAGTTTTAATTATAATTTTACGTTTCATCGCAAGTATGAATTTTTATAATTTCTTTGACT
>NW_021027430.1:131859-172739 GCF_004153795.1 Camellia sinensis
ACGAACTCGGCGCGAGTCGGCTCAAGGAGCGCTCGGCGCGGCTCGGAGCGCGGCTCAGCTGGAGGCTCGGTGCGTGGCTCAGCCCGCGGCTCAGACCACACGGCGCGTGTGCGAGGCGCGACGGCTTGCGCGTAGACAGCGCCGCTGACGCGCACGTGATGGCGTATGCAGGCGCTCAGCAGGGCATCCGGCCGCTGGGAGCGGTGTGGCTGCGCATGGACGCGTGAAAACGGCTCACGACGTCAGGTGGCGCGTGGTCTGCACGTGCCGCCTTCCAGGGTGTTTTCTGGCCGATTTTTGTACTGCCGGACTCCTTTTTCCAAAATAAAATCATTTATGGTCTTAAAAAAAGACATTAATGATCATAAAAATGAAATATTTGGATCTCTACCTCTTTTATAAATATACACATGATAAAAGAAAGCACGAAAATATCCATACATGGCTCTGATACCAATGTAAATCAAAACACCAAACATGCAGCGGAAAAATATTTAGATCATACCTTTAGATGATAGAACCTCGTGGGTAAATCACGTGCTTCCAGAGTCTGATAAACCAACCCAGCAGTGAAGTGATTCACAGATTGAATATCACCCACACAAATCACAGTGCAAATGACTTGATCGTTGTTCTTTTGGGAGAGAGTCAGTGTATGGGTAAAACTCAGATCATACGTTGTTCTCTCTTTTTCACCCATAACCCATATACCAGATATATATTAATTATTATTATCTATCCATATCAGTTAATGGAGATAATATCTGTATCCTGAGTGGTTATCCTAAATAGGTTTGAATTCAATTTCAAAACCTATTTGGATAAGATTCAAATTCAAATACAAATGGTCATGCCATATGGGCGCCCATTACTAACATGTGGTTTGTGAACTAAGAAGAACATCCTCTCTTTCAAGAGGTGATCTTTGAACTCTTCAACCAATTTTCTTCTCTCTTTTTGTTGTACTTTCATACTGATTTCAGAGTTGTTTTTAAGCTTAAAATGTAATTAAAACTTTGTTAAAAGTGAGTGAGCTAGCCACCCTTTCATTGGCATAGTCACTTGTTGTGCACCCTTTTGTTTTCTTTCATTTTTTTACCTTCCTTTCACTTCATTTGGTTAACTTTTAGTCTCTTTTTAAAACTGTTTTTAGGCTATTTTTTCTCTCTCTGTGATATGACTTGAATATGGGCTTATAAAAGTATCCTAGTCCTCCCCGATACTTGAGTTCTTACTGCCTATGCTTTAAATATCATGTGTGTTGTTGTAAGTCCTCTCGGATTTGGCATGTTTAGGATATAGCAGCCAATCCGTTGGGTTGATCATTTAGCTTTCCTTATGTAACTTGGAACCTTGTGGTCATGGAGGATTAGAGCTTAGGCTTAGCCACCCTGACACAAGTTTACTTATCTAGTGTAAATTTCTTGTTTTCATATTCTTGTTATCATCTTGAAGCTAGGTAGTAGCTTCCGTGTTTAAATTGCTGAAAAACTTCTTATCGATCATTTTCGAAACATGCAAATAGACGTTTCGTCCTTGTTCTATAAAAAAGAGGAGTTGTCAATAATTTTGGCAAGTTGTGTGTTTAAACTTTGATAGATAGCTTGTTTTTTGTCTTTTTTTTCCTTACTTGCTTTGTTGCTCCTAAAGAGCTCTTTCTTGAGAAGTGTTGAAAAACTCTCTCCTAGTTCCAAATTAAGTATGAAAATGGATGTTTCATCCTTTTCCATGAGTAGGGAGATGAAGTTGTCAACATTTTTTGAGTTGTTACCTTTTTTCGTTTTTGATGTGCTCTATGATCATATGTACTATCTTGTGACTTGATAATTTATAAGCGAAGTATGCCTACCTCTTCTTTGACTAAGTTCATGATAAGAGGAGTAATGAGCATAGCAATTTTTTTTAAGTCTAGCTAAGTCTTCTCCTATTGCTTTCAAGATCATCACGCAACACTTGCATGATGTTGATGATTTAGGAAGCAACCTACTCCCACTTTGACAATCTTCATGACACGAGGGAATAGGAATGATGAACATCTTTTGGAAGCCGCTGTTTTCTATGTTCCAATTCTGCTGCAGCAGGGGATTCT
The DNA here is from genome assembly GCF_004153795.1 of Camellia sinensis. Lineage (NCBI taxonomy): Eukaryota > Viridiplantae > Streptophyta > Magnoliopsida > Ericales > Theaceae > Camellia > Camellia sinensis. The sequence goes on from NW_021027430.1 coordinate 133,949, forward strand.
CAGAAATAGTGGTTGGCCGGCCATTATTCTGTACGACCAACCACTTGATCAGGCCGGCCGGCCAAGCATGTTGTGTGGCAGTGGTCTTTTCCAGCAAAATGAGGAGATTTTGAGAACAAAACGAAAACTATTTTCTGACTGTAAATAGAACAGCTCTGGCAGCAAACAGAGAGGTTTCTATGAGGATAATCTCATGTGCGCATGGCGACTCACCGCTCATTCAAGTCCATAGATTAGCTTCGAGATTCATATTATGTAATTAATTAGTTTCTTTTAATTTGGACTTGTAATAATTAATTAGTTCATTCATTTGCGTTTGTAATAATTAGTTATTAGGAACATTCAGACCCTCTGTGTAGAGCAAATTTGTAGTATTTGTATTCTTCCAACCCTCATTTCTTTCTCCCTGTTATTTATATGCTTATTGTGGTTGTATGTAGTATCATATTTTCGTTTCATATCATACCATGCTTTGTATCCATTTTTGCATGCATTAAGGTCGTTCATCATCTCTCTTTGACCGTTAGGAAGCTTCGTGACAAACTCGAGCTTGGTTCATGAAATTTTTTGAGCTCGAGCTGAGTTCAATCTTATTGAATCTTAATAACATGCAAAAAGAGCGATACTAAGTTAAGCTCGGCTTAGCTTCGGTTTGTTATTGATCAGGTGTACTTTTTGGGCAGATGCCATATTATATACACTCTATTGGGAGGACTTGTCTCACTCACTCGGAATAGTAGGTTCCCTATATCGACTATTTGCAAGCATAATCCTTTCATTTAATGTTTTAGTTTTCATTACTTTCTTGCAATTTTTCTTCATTCTCTCTTTCTAATTTTCTAAGAAGCCCAAATCAATGAGCGTCCCTTTGAAAAGTGGATGAAAACTCTCTCTCAGTCCATTGAAAACATGAATTGGGCATTCTATGCCTTACTTTCCATGTTGTAGCGAGGAAGAGATATTCTTCCATATTTTGTATTGAGTCTATCATGATGTACTTTCATAAGTTGCAATTGTAGCTTTCTTATATTCTTTAGAAGTATTTCCTTACATATTCTTGTCCATTTTCCCTTCCTTATTTTCTTAGAAGGCCAAAACATGGCTCCCATTCGAAAGTGATTGTAATTATCATCTCTTCACGCTACTTTTGAATGGATTTGAGCATCTCTCTGGCCTCATTTCATTAGTAAGAGGAGTAAGAGTCCTTCACTTTCTTTTGAGTTGCCAATCATGTGATTGCGTGGCGGGTGAGATTAGGTTTTTTTAACTTTTATGTTAGTCATTTGAATATTGGAAAGATTCACTCTCTTGTGGATGTTATGTCTCGTGTATGAAAGAAGAGTGAATTTGTTCCATTTTTATTAATCTATTTGTATTGATTATAAAAAGTAATTCTTCTCATGTCAATTATCATGAATGAAGAGAGTGGATAAGTTTTCATGTTTTAATTATCATTTGATGATTGGAGAGAACCCAACTTCTCCGATGTTCGATATTTCATGGGGGTAGTTATTCCATGTTTGTTGATGCCGTCCACATTTGATTATGAAGAGTCTATTCACTCAATAGGTTTATTTGCCATGGCTGAGGAGAGTAAGTAATCTCATTCCATTTTGTGTTCTCTATTTCCCTCATTGATAAGAGGAATTTTACTCTCTTTGTTCTATTCTTAGCGATGAAGGGGATCACTCATTATTGTTTTTTGGTATGCTCACATGAATCATTGATGTGTTACTCCTGTACTCTCTTCATTGTTCATTATTGGTGAATGAAGAGAGTAACCTGTCTTGTGTTGTTCGATTTTCACTTGATGACGGAAGTAGTTTTTTGGCTTTTCCATAGTCTAAACTTCTTGTGATAAGGAGGCAAACTCATTGCATTTACTAACATTCGTCTTATCTTGAATGAGGAAATCTATTCTCTTGTGTTTGACTCTATGATTAAGAGAGTAGATTCATTACTTTTTCATTTTGCCTTTTCTAGTCTTCCATTTGTTTTACGATGTTAGTTTCTTTGAATTGATAGCATGTAGGCATCTTCTAATTCCTGCTCATTTTACTTCTTTGTTTACCTTATTATGTTAGCTTATTCTTATAAGTAGCCCTCTATTTGATCGATCTCTCTCTCTTCTCTCTCTCTCTCTGCTCTCTTTCTTATATTTTGTTTTCTATATGCTTCACTCGATCATGTTTTTTTATTATCTTTTTCTTTTATTCTGATTTATATCCATGTTCATGTATGCTGAGCCTCGGAGCTCATTGCATCAATATGGTTTAAGATTAACTTCTATGTGGTTTTATGTATACTTCCATGCTTGAGATATTTCACAATGACATTATAGGTGGTAAGCGCAGGTCATTGGATGTCCATTTATAAGTGTTAAGTTGAAGATTTAGTTCTTTTGCACCTAGGATCCATGCAGCATTTTCTAACCCTTTCTGTGCTTGGCTTGGTGTTGATGAGTACTATTTGAGCTTCTTTCGTTTTCTTTGAATCACGTTTGGTACTTATTTCTTTATTATCTTCACATGGTATCATGAGGGGCATGTGCTAGTACATTGAGAATAGTCTGCTGTGTTTGCCTTGTTGATTGGAGGTAGTTTGCCTAAGGGTAAAAATTGTTCTCGATCGTTCTTTGTCATATGAGTTGCTGCCTTTCTTTTGAGATACTCATTTCAAAACTTTCAAAAAGGTGCAAGAGATGTTGAAATGTTCCAACGCTAGGTGATTCAATGTAATAGTTGTTTGTTCCACAATAGTAAAAGTTAGCATTTAATTACAAGGATATGAGACATATTTTAGCAATTGTAGGCCAGGTTTTTTGGTGCTTGCCTCGGAAGGGTTTAGTCTCATCGGCTTACGATAGCAATACATTCGTGGACTGCCTATGGTTCTAAAATCTTAGTGTTCAAAAAGTGCAATGTGAAACACGCAAAAAAGCAAATGAGAGTCCAAATCCGAAAAAAAAACCTTAGAAGAATCATTAATCAATAGAGATGCCAAATGGACTACATTGCTCAGATTTCAAAGTCCCAGGACCTAAATATTTTTGGAAATTTTAGGGAACAGCATGACTCATGCAAAAGGCCAGTTGTCCATCGTAAACCAACAGTTTGTCTCGGTTCAAGAACTTAGGTATGGAAGGGATAGGTCATGGAATTGACACTGCCCTCACGCGAACAAGAGATGCGGCATCTAACTAATTATGATGTGATTTTATCAACAATTATATACTCTTAGTTCTGATGTTATATGCTACGTTACTATGTGAGGGCGTATAAGTGTAGACTGTTTCACTTACTTTTAAATGACTTGAATTTTATGTGATTTTTGTTAAAAGAGTTTTGAATTGTACACAACTCAAAAGGAAAAAAAAAATGAGCCTCGCTACATACATTGTGATGCAAGAATGATCCCCAATGCATGTAAAATAACCCGTTCATCTACTAGGCATTCAAAACAGTCTCTTTCGAGTAAGCACAATAGCCTCAAGTGGGTAAGATGCTAAGCATGTGACAGCAATCACACACATGAATATGCTAAAGTAAAAATGCTCACCTAGTACTGCTGAGGTAAGCCAAATAAAATAAAGCAATTAGAAAATGCAAAACCCTAGCATGCACATTAAGCTAATGGCGACACATACAAGAATGCAACTATTAGGTTCGGCTTTTTATGTCATAAATAGATTGAACTCAAGCACTACGCGTAGCTGCACGTATTCAAGTAAGTAGTGAATGGCAATGGATATTCAATAAAGAGTGAACCGAAAGACCCTTAATTGGCAGCTTGCGCAAAATGGATACAAAGCATGGTACATGGATGATGAAACGAAAATATGTATCGAACATACATACAGACCAACAATAAGCCATATTAAATAACAGGGAAAGAATGGAGGGTTGGAGACAACAAATACTACAAATTTGCTCTCATGTGCACAAAGAGGGTGCTGAATGTCCTGAATTAACTAATTATTACAAACGCTAATATGATGAACTATTAATTTTACAAGTCCAAATTAAAGAAACTTAATTAATTACATACATATGAATCTCGAAGCTACATCTAATGGATCTTGCCATTGAGCGGTGAGTCGCATGGCGCAGCATGAAGATGTATCCTATAGAAACCTTCTCTGTTTGCTGCCGTAGGGCTGTTTCTATTTACAGTCAGAAAATAGGTTTGTTTTGTTCCTCAAAAATCTCCTCCATTTTTGCTGGAAAGACCACGTGTTCCACAACAACATGCCTTGGGCCGGCCCCGTTGTGGCGGCCGGCCGGCGTGCCTGATCAGAGTGGTTGGTTCGTACAGAATGGCCGGCCAAGGCCACTATATTCCTGAGCAAAGTCCGCCTGCTGCAGGCAGAATTGAACATAGGAAAAGCAAGGGCTTCCAAAAGATGTTCATAAGCATTCTATTCCCTCGGTTGCCATGAAGATTCGTCAAAGTGGGAGTAGGTTTGCTTCCTAAATCATCAATCATAGCAAGGTTGTTGCGTGATGATCTTGAAAGCAATAGGAGAAGACTTAGCTAGACTTAAAAAAAAATTGCTATGCTCTCTACCCTCCTTCTTAATCATGAACTTAGTCAAAGAAGAGGTAGGCATACTTCGCTTATAAATTATCAAGTCACAAGATAGTACTGATTGATGCATAGAGCAATCAAAACAAAAAAAAGGTAACAACTCAAAATGTTGACAACTCATCTCCCTACTCATGGAATAAGGATGAAACATCCATTTCATACTTAATTTGGAACTAGGAGAGAGTTTTCAACACTTCTCAAGAAAGAGCTCTTTAGAGCAACAAAGCAAGTAAGAAAAAAAAGACAAAAAAGCAAGCTAATCTATCAAAGTTTAAACACACAACTTGCCAAAATTATTGACAACTCCTCTTTTTATAGAACAAGGACGAAACGTCTATTTGCATGTTTCGAAAATGATCGATAAGAGAGTTTTTCAGCAATTTAAATAGGAAGCTACTACCTAGCTTCAAGATGAATAACAAGAATAATGAAAACAAGAAATTTACACTAGATAAGTAAACTTGTGTCGGGGTGGCTAAGCCTAAGCTCTAATCCTCCCATGACCACAGGTTCAAGTTACATAAGGAAAGCTAAACGATCAACCCAACGGATTGGCTGCTATATCCTAAACATGCCAAATTCGAGAGGACTTACAACAACACAAACATGATATTAAAGCATAGGCAGTAAGAATCAAGTATCGGGGAGGACTAGGAACTTTTAAGCCCATATTCAAGTCATATCACAAGAGAGAGAAAAAATAGCCTAAAAGACAGTTTTTAAAAAGAGACTAAAAGTTAACCAAATGAAGTGAAAGGAAGGTAAAAAAAGAAAAGAAAACAAAGGGGTACACACCAGTGAACTAGCCAATGAAAGGGTGGCTAGCTCACTCACTTTTAACAAAGTTTTAATTACATTTTACTTAAAAACAACTCTGAAATCAGTATGAAAGTACAACAAAAGAGAGAGAAAATTGGTTGAAGAGTTCAAAGATCACCTCTTGAAAGAGAGGATGTTCTTTCTTAGTTCACAAACCACATGTTAGTAATGGGCGCCCATGTGGCATGACCATTTGGTATTTGAATTTGAATCTTATCCAAATAGGTTTTTGAAATTGAATTCAAACCTATTTAGGATAACCACTCAGGATACAGATATTATCTCCATTAACTGATATGGATAGATAATAATAAATAATATATATCTGGTATATGGGTTATGGGTGAAAAAGAGAGAAACAACGTATGATCTGAGTTTTACCCATACACTGACTCTCTCCCAAAGAAACAACGATCAAGTCATTTGCACTGTGATTTGTGGTGGGTGATATTCAATCTGTGATATCACTTCACTGCTGGGTTGGTTATCAGACTCTGGAAGCACGTGATTTACCCACGAGGTTCTATCATCTAAAGGTATGATCTAAATATTTTTCCCGCTGCATGTTTTGTGTTTTGATTTACATTGGTATCAGAGCCATGTATGGATATTTTCGTGCTTTCTTTTATCATGTTGTATATTTATAAGAGGTAGAGATCCAAAATATTTCATTTTATGATCATTAATGTCTTTTTTAGACCATAAATGATTTTATTTTGGAAAAAGGAGTCCGCAGACAAAATACGGACCAAAACACCCTGGAAGGGCGGCAACGAGTGCCGCTGGTATCAGATAGTGTCTAATAGGGAGCGGACTGCGTGACGATATACAGATGCAGACCCATCCGTGGAGGGCCCCTCCACTACGTCGTAGAGCCGTTTTCCCACGCGTCCATGGCCGCAGCCACACGACTCCACGCGCCGGATGCACTGCTCGCGCCTGCATACGCCATCACGTGCGCGTCAGCGCGGCTGTCTACTGCGCAAGCCGTCACGCAGCCTCGACGGCGCGTGTGGTCTGAGCCGACGGGCTGAGCCACGCACCGAGCCTGCAGCTGAGCGCGCGCTCCGAGCCAGCGCCGGAGCCGGCTCCTATAGAGCGAACCTCGGTACTGTGATTTGTGTGGGTGATATTCATTCTGTAATATCACTTCACTGCTGGGTTGGTTTATCAGATTCTGGAAGCACGTGAAATGTAAATCAAAGTATAAAAATGCAGCGGATAAAATATTTAGATCATACCTTTAGATGATAGAATCTTGTGGGTAAATCACGTGCTTCCAGAATCTTTAGATGAACCAACCTAGCAGTGAAGTGATATTACAGATTGAATATCACCCACACAAATCACAGTGCAAATGACTTGATCGTTGTTTTTGGGAGAGAGTCAGTATATGGGTAAAACTCAGATCATACGTTGTTTCTCTCTTTTTCACCCATAACCCATATACCAGATATATAATGTGTTATTATTATCTATCCATATCAGTTAATGGAGATAATATCTGTATCCTGAGTGGTTATCCTAAATAGGTTTGAATTCAATTTCAAAACCTATTTGGATAAGATTCAAATTCAAATACAAATGGTCATGCCATATGGGCGCCCATTACTAACATGTGGTTTGTGAACTAAGAAGAACATCCTCTCTTTCAAGAGGTGATCTTTGAACTCTTCAACCAATTTTCTCTCTCTTTTTGTTGTACTTTCATACTGATTTCAGAGTTGTTTTTAAGCTTAAAATGTAATTAAAACTTTGTTAAAAGTGAGTGAGCTAGCCACCCTTTCATTGGCTAGTTCACTTGTTGTGCACCCCTTTGTTTTTCTTTCATTTTTTTTACCTTCCTTTCACTTCATTTGGTTAACTTTTAGTCTCTTTTTAAAACTGTTTTTAGGCTATTTTTTCTCTCTCTTGTGATATGACTTGAATATGGGCTTATAAAAGTATCCTAGTCCTCCCCGATACTTGAGTTCTTACTGCCTATGCTTTAAATATCATGTTTGTGTTGTTGTAAGTCCTCTCGGATTTGGCATGTTTAGGATATAGCAGCCAATCCGTTGGGTTGATCATTTTAGCTTTCCTTATGTAACTTGGAACCTTGTGGTCATGGGAGGATTAGAGCTTAGGCTTAGCCACCCTGACACAAGTTTACTTATCTAGTGTAAATTTCTTGTTTTCATATTCTTGTTATTCATCTTGAAGCTAGGTAGTAGCTTCCGTGTTTAAATTGCTGAAAAACTCTCTTATCGATCATTTTCGAAACATGCAAATAGACGTTTCGTCCTTGTTCTATAAAAAAGAGGAGTTGTCAATAATTTTGGCAAGTTGTGTGTTTAAACTTTGATAGATAGCTTGCTTTTTGTCTTTTTTTTCCTTACTTGCTTTGTTGCTTCTAAAGAGCTCTTTCTTGAGAAGTGTTGAAAACTCTCTCCTAGTTCCAAATTGAAGTATGAAAATGGATGTTTCATCCTTATTCCATGAGTAGGGAGATGAGTTGTCAACATTTTTGAGTTGTTACCTTTTTTTTGTTTTGATTGCTCTATGATCATCATGTACTATCTTGTGACTTGATAATTTATAAGCGAAGTATGCCTACCTCTTCTTTGACTAAGTTCATGATAAGAAGGAGGTAAGGAGCATAGCAATTTTTTTTAAGTCTAGCTAAGTCTTCTCCTATTGCTTTCAAGATCATCACGCAACAACCTTGCTATGATTGATGATTTAGGAAGCAAACCTACTCCCACTTTGACAATCTTCATGACACGAGGGAATAGGAATGATGAACATCTTTTGGAAGCCCTCTGTTTTCTATGTTCCAATTCTGCTGCAGCAGGGGATTTCTCAGAAATAGTGGTTGGCCGGCCATTATTCTGTACGACCAACCACTTGATCAGGCCGGCCGGCCAAGCATGTTGTGTGGCAGTGGTCTTTTCCAGCAAAATGGAGGAGATTTTTGAGAACAAAACAAAACTATTTTCTGACTGTAAATAGAACAGCTCCTGGCAGCAAACAGAGAGGTTTCTATAGGATAATCTCATGTGCGCATGCGACTCACCGCTCATTCAAGTCCATTAGATTAGCTTCGAGATTCATATTATGTAATTAATTAGTTTCTTTTAATTTGGACTTGTAATAATTAATTAGTTCATTCATTTGCGTTTGTAATAATTAGTTAATTAGGACATTCAGACCCTCTTGTGTGAGAGCAAATTTGTAGTATTTGTATGTCTTCCAACCCTCATTTCTTTCTCCCTGTTATTTATATGCTTATTGTGGTTGTATGTAGTATCATATTTTCGTTTCATATCATTACCATGCTTTGTATCCATTTTTGCATGCATTAAGGGTCGGTTCATCATTATTGAATATCATTGCCATTTCCTACTTACTTGAATACGTGCGCTACCGTATGCTTTGAGTTAATCTATATGACATAATAAAGCCGAACCTAATAGTTGCATTCTTGTATGTGTTGCATTAGTCATGTGCATTGCTAGGGTTATGCATTTTTCTAATTGCTTTATTTTTTCTTTGGCTTACCTCAGAGTACTAGGTGAGCATTTTTTACTTTAGCATATTCATGTGTGTGATTGCTGTCATGCTTAGCATCTTACCATGAGGCTATGTGCTTACTCGAAATGAACTGTTTGAATTCCTGTAGATGAAGGTTATTTTACATGCATTGGGGATGATTTTGATCAAATGTATGTACGAGCTCATTTTTTTTCCTTTTGAGTTATGTACAATCAAAACTCTTTTAACAAAAATCACATAAAATCAAGTCATTTTAAAAGTAAGTGAAACAGTCTACACTTATACGCCTCACATAGTAAGTTAGCATAATAACATCAGAACAAGAGTATATAATGTTGATAAAATCACATCATAATTAGTAGATGCCGATCTTTGTTCGGGTGAGGGCAGTGCTCAATTCATGACCTTCCCTTCCATACCTAAGTTCTTGAACCGAGACAACTTTGGTTACGATGGACAACTGGCCTTTGGCATGAGTCATGTGTTTCCTAAAATTTCCAAAAATATTTAGGTGGTGACTTTGAAATCTAGCAATGTAGTCCATTTTGGCATCTCTATTGATTAATGGATTTTCTAGGTTTTTTTTTCGGATTTGGACTCTCATTTGCTTTTTTCTGTTTCACATTGCACTTGTGAAACTAGATTTAGAACCATAGGAGTCCGAATTGTAGTGCTATCGTAACCGATGAGACTAAACCCTTCCGAGGAGCACCAAAAACTGGCTACAATTGCTAAAATATGTTCATATCCTGATTATTAATGCTAACTTTACTATGTGGAACAAACAACTATTAATTGAATCACCTACTTTGGAACATTTCAATCTCTTGCACTTTTGAAAGGTTTTGAAATGAGTATCTCAAAAGAAAGAGAACTCATATGCAAAGAGATCGAAACAATTTTACCTTAGGCAAACTAACCTCCAATCAACAAGCAAACATAGAGATATCTCAAGTAAGCACATAGATTCATGATACCATGTTGAAGATAATAAAGAAATAATGCACAAATGGGATTCAAAGATGAAAGAAGCTCAAATAGTACTCATCAACACCAAGCCAAGCACAAAAGGGTTAGAAAATGTGCATGATCCTAGGTGCAAAGAACTAAATTCAATAACACTTATAAATGAATCCAATGAGCTTGGTTACCACTATAATGTCATGTGAAATATCTCAAGCATGGAAGTATACATAAACCACATAGAAGTAACTAAACCATATGATGCAATGAGTCGAGCTCAGCATACATGAACATGGATATAAATCATGAATAAAAGAAAAAGATAATAAACAAAAACATGATGAGTGAAGTCATATAGAAAACAAAAATATAAGAGAGAGAGAGAGAGAGAGAGAGAGAGAGAGAGAGATCAAATAGAAGCTACTTATAAGAATAAGCTAACTAATAAGGTAAACAAAGAAGTAAAAATGAGAGAATTAGAAGATGCTACATCTATCAATTCAAAGAAACTACATCTAAAACAAATGGAAACTAGAAAGCAAAGAAAATGGAATGAATCTACTCTCTTAATCATAGAGGCAAACACAAGAGAATAGATTCCTCATTCAAGATAAGAGATGTTAGTAAATGCAATGAGTTTGCCTCCTCTATCACAAGAATAGACATGGAAAAGCCAAACTCTTCCGTCATCAAGTGAAAATCGAAACAACACAAGACATGTCTACTCTCTTCATCACAATAATGAACATGAGAGAGTAGACCCCATCATGATCATGTGAGCATACCAAAAACAATAATGAGTGTACTCCCTTCATCGCAAGAATGAACATAAGAGAGTAAAATTCCTCTATAATCTAATGAGAAATAGAAACAAAAATGGAATGAGTATACTCTCCTCAGCATGGAAATAAACATGAGTGAATAGACTCTTTCATAATCAAATGTGAGGCATCAACAAACATGGAATGAACCTACCCTCCTCATCATGAAAATGAACATGAGAGAATGGGTTCTTCCAATCATCAAATGATAATAAAAATGAAACTTATCCACTCTCTTCATCATGATAATGAGCATGAGAGAATTACTTTTTTAATCATCAAATGATAATAAAAATGGAACAAATTCACTTTCTTCATCACGAGAATAAACACAAGAGAGTGAATCTTTCCAATATCAAATGATAACATAAAAGTTAAAAGAACTAATCTATCACAATAATTGAAACTCAAAGAAATGTGAAGGAATCTACTCCTCTTACTAATGGAAATGAGCATGAGAATGCTCAAATCCATGTCAAAAGTAGGTGAAGAGGATATATTACAATCACTTTCTAATGGGAAGCCATGTTTGGCTTCTAAGAAAATAAGAAGGAAAATGACAAGAATATGTAAGGAAATACTTCTAAAGAAGATATAAGAAAGCTACAATTGCAACTATGAAAGTACATCATGAAACTCAATAAAAATGGAAGAAATCTCTTTCTCTACAACATGGAAAGTAAGCATAAATGCCTCAATTCATGTTCAAATGGACTGAGAGAAGAGTTTTCATCCATTTTCAAAGGGAAGCTCATGTTTGGCTTCTAGGAAAATAAGAAAGAAAATGAAGAAAAATTGCAAGAAAGTAATGAAACTAAAACATTAAATAAAGGATTAGCTTGCAATCAACTACAGAATCCTACTATTCCATTCATAAAGCAAGAAAATACAACAATTAATAGTGTTTGATAAGCAAAAAATGAGAAAGAAAATGCTAGGGCTACAAACGAGCTAAGCCGAGCTTAACTTTAGTATGTTTTGGCATGTTTATTAAGATTTTAATGAGATTGAACTCAAGCTCGAGCTCAAGAAAAATTTCATGAACCAAGCTCGAGTTTGTTCACGAGCCCTAACGAGTCAAAGAAATTATAAATTCATACTTGCGTATGAAACTAAAATTATAATTAAAACTTTGATTATACAATATATATAAACATACTAAAAGAAAAGTAAATATCTTACCAAAATAATGATATCTACCACCACTGTTATATAAATGTATTATCTATAATTAGCTATTATTTACATATAAATAAATTTTGCTATTATTTACATTTACGTTATTTAAATATATATTTTTACATTATTTAATATATTTATTTTATTATTTAAATAAATGTTAAACGTGCCCAATTAACGAGCCGGGCTAACGAGCCAAGCTTTAATATGTTTGGGCTTGTTTATTATGATTTTAATGGGCTTGAGCTCGAGTTCAAATGCAATAAAAATTTAACAAACCAAGTTCAAACGTATTGAGATGAGCTCGAGCCTATTCACAAACAGCTCTATTCATTTGCAGCCCAACTAGGAAAGTAAAGAATTACAATAGCAAATCAACCTTTGGAGATGTGACAAGGATCTCCTCTATTTTAGGCCCAATTCTCATAATCAATATGCTCTATATTCAACAAATAAGAAGTGCTTTGAGAGAATAAAAAGAAAATGAGAGAGAAAATGAAAGAGAAAGTTTAGAGTACATCCAAGCAAGAAAGGAAAAGCTCAATCAAGTTGAATCACCTTCTTCAAAGCCACCGTCAAGCTTCAAATAAGGTCCAGATGCTCAAACTTTCAGCCATGGATGACAGCTTCAATGTGTATATGTGTATCTATATTGAGAGAGAAGAGAGAAGAGTTGTGGATTCAATTATCATTCAAACGCCTAGATCTCCATACTTAAGAGGTGTATTTATAGCCCATTAGGGCTCTAGAATGCGCTTCCTCACGCAATTTCCTGAGAATTACACGAAAAGGCATCTCTAAGATGCTTTGGAGAACTATCTTCTAGAAATTGCTCCATGCTGCATGATTTGTGCAGCCGTGGCTTTTTCTTGTGGCTGTGGTTCAAAGTTGCGACCGTGGTGCAAAGCTACAACCAAGGTTTATAAGTGTTGCAGGTTTTGCAAATATGTGGGGCTTTGCATAAAATTGTGAGGTTTAATGAATTTCCAGAAGATTCTATAACTTTCTACTAATTTATACTTTGTTCTTGCTCATTTTCTAGAAGAAACAAGATTTCTGATGAAAACTACAACAAAAAGAGTCTTTGGAGACGAAAACTAATGATGAAAATAAATTTTGTCATGAAAGACGTATCTTTTAGTGAGGAAAATAATATTTCATCTCCAAATGTACCATTTTTAGAGAGAAAAATAAAATTTCGTCACCAATTTGCATACATAATAAAAAATTAGGTGACGAAATTATTTCTCGTCATTTGTTTTTATTTTTTTCGTCACAAATTTTTTTTCTCACCATTAAAAAATTTGGGAGGAATTGTGCCACCAAGTTAGTGACTAAAAATTTCATCTCCATTAAAAATATTATTAATGAGGATAAATATTTTGTCACCAAATTTTTCAATATACAAAACTACGCAGTATTGTGTTTTGGAGAGAAAATCTATTTCTCACCAAATCCTTTCTCTTGACCCAAATAATCTATTTCTCTTTCATTTCACACACAGGTTGTAACGCCCCAGAATAATCCAACATAAATTAAGTACATCTACCAACATCCAACCAAGAACAATACCAAACTGTAGACAGCCCATTTTTGACCGACCTTGAGACTTAGACGTCACCAGTTGAGCGCCCGGTGATACTGCATATCGTGCTCATTCAGAAGTCTCAGAGTCGCGGCCGTGAGCCCTGCCTCCGGATTTCTGAACCCTCTTCTGTGCCTTGCCTCGGTTTGCGAACCAGACTCGATTTTCTCTGTTTCTTTTCCTGAGGGGAGGGAGAGGTCCCGTAGACCATCTCTCAGCGGCCGTAGGCTACATTTTGTGGCTGTAGGCCATTTTGCCCATTTCGGAGCCCGGTTCCCGGTTTTCGGAGCCGTCAGGCCGTGTGCCTCGGTTCGGGACCGCTTAACCATCTCCTATCACTCCAGATTTTGCCATACATCTTATTTACTCCCTTTTGAGGGACACTGAGGTCTGAGAGACCTACTTCGTGGTCGAATACCACTTTCGGTGCTTAACAGGCAGTTTCCAGGGCCCCAAACTGCGTGTTTTGGCCCCCAAACATTCGTTTTGCATCGGTTTTCGTTCATTTTTGGCAGGTACCTTTGTTTCATCACTAGGAAGGCCGTAGAAGGGTGGGAGGCCAACAATTATTTCAGCAACCAGTTATATATCCTCCGGCGCCCTCCGACGCCCGTTTTTCTCAATTCCGAGCCAATGTTGACCACCCTTGGACTATCTTCTTGAACTTCTAACCACATATTTGTGTTGTACACACATGGGAGGACCCTAAAAGTTGGTGGCCGGCCACTAATGTTGCTTGACCCTTTTGAACCCCTCTTAAAAATGGCCTATTCTCTCTCCTGTTTTACAAGTTGCAATTTTGAACCATAAGGTTGTGTTGAGGGCACCTGGGAGGACACCTATTTGTGGTGGCCGGCCAAAAAATCAACTTGACCTTTTTGACCCCTAGCCGGCCGTCTAGGGGGGTGGCCGGCCGGCCACCTGCAGCCAAAATGTCAGGCCGGCCTGCTTCTTCAGGTTGAGTACATTCCAGCTGTGCTTTGGTTTTCCCCCGAAAATATCTATATCCGGGGGACCCTTTTGGAGGGAAAAGAGGCCTCATTTCCCTCCACTTTTTCCTAGACTCTTCTCTCCCTCTCTTTCCTATATAGTTGGCCTCCCAACTCAAGAGAAAGGGTAACAAGAATTGCTTTGAAGATATAGATACATATCTCTCCATTTCCTTCAAGTTTTGGCTCCATTTCTTCATCATCATCAAGCTCTACCACCACCACTCCATTCCTGAAGCAAGGGGAGGAATTCCAGCAGCTTAGAGTCATCAAAGTTGGTCCAAGAAGCAACAAAAGCATTGGTCTTCAAGGGTAAGTCCACTTTCCCTCTTTTCTAGCTCATTTTTGCACCATTCCTCTAGCCATCTTGCTTATGGTTTTAGGCTCTGAACCTAACTTAAACTAGGCCTATTTTGAGCGTTTCTACATGTTTGTTGAAGGGTTCAACCCTATTTGAGAATCCCACCTCACACTTGTTTCAATACCTCTTTGTATGTCAATATTTTGCATGCTTTTTCTAGCCTATGTGTGATCTGTTTTGGAGCCTGATGTAAACTGTAAATGGGATTATTTTGAGCCGTTCTTCAACATTGAAGAAGGGCTCAACACTGTTTGGGACTTCCATGTTGTACTTTCCTTTATGTCCTCTTTTTGGTCCCATTTTTGTATGCCTTGGCAGCCCCTGATGTTGCTGTTTTTGGACTTTGGTCCGAACTAAAAACAGCCATATTTTGACCCCCTTGTCATGTTTCATTAAGGGTCTTTGGCTATTTCTTGAATATTTTGTATACTTTGTGTTATAGCCTCTTTTGAGCCTCATCTTGCATGACATTTTGAGTGTATTTATATACTGCTTTTGGGGCTTCCATAAACTGTAAATAGTCATATTTTTGGCCCCTATTCAGTGTTATAGAAGAGTCTTTTTATGTTTGGGCTTTGCATCTACCACTTGCTTCTTTGTCCATTTTTCGGTCCAATTCTTGCATAAGAGCTTAGCCATAGCTATGTTTGTTTTTGGGGTTTTTACAGTTCTGAAAAATGTCATATTTTGGGCCCCTCTTCAATGTTGTTGAAGGGCCCTAACCTGTTTGGGGTCAGCAGCTGTGAGCTGCTTCATTATCTCATATTTAGGGTCATTTCTGCATGCTATTTTTTCCCTATTTGTGTTTGCTGTTTGGCCATGCTTTGAACTGTAAAAATGCTTATTTTGAGGCTGCCTTTCTTCTGTATTTTCATTACATGTATCAATTATGCATGCATTGCATAGCTAT
The DNA here is from genome assembly GCF_004153795.1 of Camellia sinensis. Lineage (NCBI taxonomy): Eukaryota > Viridiplantae > Streptophyta > Magnoliopsida > Ericales > Theaceae > Camellia > Camellia sinensis. The sequence goes on from NW_021027430.1 coordinate 149,697, forward strand.
AGGCCATTTCATGCGCTAAAATTCATGTTTCGGGAGAGAATCAATGCATCGGGTGTCATTTCGCCTGGTTTCGGGGCTGTTTTCCCCCCTCATTCTGCTACTAATTTTTTGCATATTTGCATGTCATATTCCATGTCTTTGCCATGTTTCATTAGAGTGGTATTTCGGTGCCTGAGGGTCGGTTCTCGGTTTGCGTGCACGCGTGCACGCATTTCGAGTTGTCTTGTTTTCATCTAATGGCCTCCTGTGGGAGTGTGGATGAGGCTCTCTCATGTTGGTGTAAGCCCATTATTGCATTGCATATGCTATTGCCTCAATTTGCGTGCCCGTGTGCACGCGTTTCGAGGCACTTCATTTTCATCCATCGGCCTCTTATGTGAGTGTGGCTGAGGCTCTCTCATGTTAGGATAAGTCCATGTTGCATTCTATATGCCATTTTAGCCATATTGCATTGTATATGCCATTGCCTCGATTTGCGTGCCCGTGTGCACGCGTTTCGAGGAACTTCATTTTCATCCATCGGCCTCTTATATGAGCATGGCTGAGGCTCTCTCATGTTAGTGTAAGCCCATATCATATTTCCATGTCATTTGCATTGCGTATGTCATTTTCTCAGTTTGCGTGCCCGTGTGCACCGCATTTCGAGGCATCTCTTTTACAGCATAGTGTATACTAGGTTGTATTTAGATCGGCAATTTGTCATTTTCTCGGTTTGCGTGCCTGTGCGCACGCATTTCGAGACATCTCATTTTCATAGCATTTGTGCATGCTAGGCTGTATCTTAAGTCCGATTCATGCATATCTGCATATTGCATCGTGTTCGGGATAGAAGTTTGCCTGGGCATTCGGAAAGCAGGTGCGTTTCCCGTACTCCGAGTGACGACACGCGTCTTCAATTCCCAGTCACCGACACTCTGGATTACCATGATGGATTAGGTTTCTTGTGTGTTATACGTCATTCATTCTATATTGAGTTGCACAATTTCGACTCCTCTTGCCATCGCAATGCCATCGATATGCGTGATTGGTGGCAACGAGGAATCGAGGCCATCTATATCCTGTGAAAATACATTGCCGCCCCTTTGCCTCTCTCTGTTGCAGCGAAATAAAGAATCACAACTTTGGAGTTTGCGCGCAGTTTCAAGAAAATTTTAAACAGAGGGTAATGGGGCATCCAGTGGATTTCCGCGCAAGGCAAGCCCAAGACATGCATTATTCATCAGGAGCAAGGCAGTCCCTGGCTTGCACGCATTTTACATTTTCTTAGTTAAATTGTTAATTAATTAGGAATTGTAATATTATTCGGACTGTAATATTTGACGTATATTCTTTTATTCGCAGACTGTATATTTATTTGGCCTCTTGTGAGGCAATATTGAATAAGTGGTGCGTGAGTGGTATAATCTTCCACCCCACGTCCTTTCTCCTTTTATTTACCTGCTTTGAATGGTAATTAGGGCTATTTTCAATTAGCATACAGTAATGACAGCAATGTTTGCATCATCACCTGTTTTGCATGCAACGGGCTCGGCGCATCATATCCTAACTCGATAGTAATTTTAATTTCAAATGTTGAATACGTGTTAGTTGGAGCCAATTTCCATAACCATGTTAGATAGCCGACCTGCTATAGTTGCATTTTTGCCTGTGTGCATTAGGCCATCTCTGTACTACTTAAGGATCATGCATGATTCTAATGTAGTTAGTCTTGGCTCGGTACCTCGGGTAGTTTTAATGCTTTAGCACATCCTTGCATGCAAGTGTGAGTGACTGCCATGAATAGCATGCTTACCATGGAGGCATTTGCTTATGTGAAATATCTGCCCTGAATCTGTGGGTGAAGGTTGGTTACTTAAATTGGAATAAATCATCAAATGTTTTTAAGCCCACTAGATACGTGGCAAAACCATCTTTTCTAAAGCCACCTGCGGGTGGAAAAGTCTGCATTTTAAGCTACTTGCGAGTAGCGAACCATCGTTTCAAATAAAACAAGCATGAAATGTTTTGTTCCAATTCGGGCGACCCTTCTATTGACTTATATGTTGTGTGGCATCACATAGTAACTAGGTCTAATAACCGGAATAAGGACACACAAGTTTTTCAAAAAAATTGATATCAGTGTAGTAGAGGCCGATCTTTGAATCGGGCGAGCGGGGTGCTCACGAAGTTGACCTTCCCCAAACGTACCAAGTTCCCGAGCCGAGGCAACTTTGGTGATGACGGAACAACGTGGCCTTTTGGCACCGAGTCAGGGTTTCTAAATTTCCCATGTAAAAAACATTTAGGTGGCGACATCTGTTCTGGCAAGCAGTTCCCATGTTTGGCATTCTTCTCAAAATCATTTCTTCAAACGATTTGCCGGATTTTGGACTCTTTGGTTCAGATTTAGAACTGTACAATTTGAAGTCTGAGCTGTAGTGACCCCAAAATGGAACGGATCGGAAGCTGTTTCCTCCCGGGGCGTTCGGGACGTCTATAAGTTTTCTAGCGACTCCACTGGGGATTTAGAGACTGACTCGAACCAACCTTGATATCTGTTTTTGACGTACACTTGTGTGTTTCTTTGGCATTGCATTTGCATTGTGCGCCTAGGACACCGTGTTTTGCCAATCTGCTATCCTAACGTTTTGGCCGAGGCTTGTCTTGTCAAGGCATATACCATACAGGCCTGACCGTTGTGGCTTCTGCCAGTATGGGACAACAAACCCCGGTTTACCGGGGCACCCGTCTTTGACCATTATCCGACTAGTCATTATCGGACCATAGTGACCATGTCCAAACTAGGACAGGTTGCTCTTAACCCGTTTATAGTTGTTTGAAACCGCTGTGTGTCGTAAGTGAAACCTTAGTTCTGGACAAATGATGTAAGACAGGGAAACACCTACCCCAACATAGGGTGTTTAGGCTGCTCACTTTATCTGTTGATGTGCTTTAGGAGTGCGTCTCTACAAAAATTGCAGTGTATAGTTTACAAAGTTTGGGCATCGGCCTGCGGGCACCAAGTTCAGTATTTGGGAGTCAGCTTTACCTTGTGGGTATCAGACTCAGATTTTGGCCGAATTTTGGGCGAAATTCAGTAGAGGGCACGCTCATTCACTTCTCCGTAGTCTGTCAGATGGAATCAGGCTTAGGTGCTGTCTGGTTTTCTCTTTGCAGGTAGTCTTTGAACTATAGCTTCAGAAGCTCCGATATCCCCCGGTTCATCGAAACTTGTGCTGATAGACCTTTGTCAGTCAGAGATTCAGTTCGGGTAATCAGTGTCCTTTACCAGAGGCAAGGGTAAAAGGGCTAGTCGGGCAAAATCACTGTTCAGCCAGTACCGATCAGTGGCCTGTCCACCCCAACTAGGAACAGTCAGGCTGAGGTCTCAGTTCTGCTGCCAGGAATAGATACAGTCAGTCCAGATGGATCAGCAGAACAACGTCAGGGATGGAGGCCAATGATGCGCAATGCAATAGAGTAATGAAACTCATGCAGCAGGATGCTGCCCTTCTTGTCAGAGGAATTTGCCAAATAGCAGGCTGCGATCATGGCTCAAGCAGGCCGAGCTCATCATCAAGCTAACGCAAAGCGCGCGTCCGCTTCACCAACAAGTTCCTCCCCCAGCCGGAAGTTCCAGCACCTAGGGAGACACCAATGTCCAGGAAGGACGGTACATTCCGGTAGGCTGGCCTCCGCCCCAATGTTTACCCCAACTATTCCAAAACACCTACAATCTACCGAACTCTCCCTTCGAGTTTGAAGGTCGACCCCACAGCGTTGAAGTGTAGCAAGCTTTGAAAAAGTGTTCAAGAATCCAGGGGTGAAAGTCCATCCCGGCATTGAACGGTACAAAAAACACTGACGTAAGCTGAAACCCTGCCGGACAGGTTCAGATGCCTCACATCGACCGTTTTGATGGGTCAGGAGATCCCATGGTCCACCTGAGGCTTGTTTTTCAGATGTTTTGCGCCGATGGGCTTGACATATAAGATTACAGAAACTCTCCCTTTTTGGCCAGGACCCTGTCGGTATTGCGGTCACTGGTATGCCAAATTGGAGATTCATGAACGAAGCTGGTGAGGAGAGGGACGAGCCTTCGTCCGCACAATATTCCATAAATAATACCCAAAATCGAATACGACCCGTGACTGAGACGATGAGGCAGGACGAAGGAGAGCTTTCTCAGAATTTCGTAGCCCGCTGGAGGGCCAAGGCTTCAATGATGACCCTTAGGCCCACTGACAAAGATCAAATTCGGATGATTGTGCGCAATCTCCAGCCCAAGCTAATGCAGAAAATGATCGTGATCCCCTTCCCTACCTTTCCAGACTTGCATGAGATGGGAGTACAGATCGAGGATGCTATGAAGCAGGGCCTCTTTGACCAGGAGAAGGAACAGCCCAGGAGGGCGTTTACCCGCAGTTCGAATGCGGCCACTAGCGGTGACGCAGCTGCAAGATCTTCCGAAGTGGGCATGGTCGCCACCGCCACACTAAGAGCAGCCACCCCCTTTGTTGGTGCATCTACTTCAAACCCCCGAACTTCAGACTATCTACCCCAAGGCAAGAGGGTTTTCACCCCACTCTATGTGTCTTTGTCTAAAGCCCTGGGGGTCCTACTCAGGAAAGGACATTTGAAACCGTTAGAGCAACGGCCTCTACTTGATCCTCTCCCTGCAAAGCATGACCCGACTAAGTACTGTGCTTTCCATCAACAAACCAGTCATGACACCGACTATTGCGTCCGTCTCCGCCACGAGATACAAAATTTGATTGACAACGGGGTCATCCCCGCACCAGGTCCTGCAAAGTCTATCGACACTTGATAAGTGAACTTGTGGGGGGGATAATGTGATCTGATCAGAGATTGAACCAGCTGCGGGTGGCACTCAATTTACTCCAGAAGTGGGAAGGACAGGCACTGTTTTGAGCATTTGCGAATGCCAGTTTCTGACTTGGGTATTGGGTCAGTCTTGATGTTTTGTTTTGAGTCAGTCTCCTTTTGTTTTGGGTCTGTCTTGTTGTATCAGTCCTATTGTATAGGAGTCGGGTGATTCCGGGGGGTATTACCTCGGGCATCACCATTTTGTTTTGTGTTTGTCTTTTTGTTTTGTTTTGAGTCTGTTTCTGCCAGGGAGCCAGTTGTACCAATAGATTTTGAATGAAACGGCAGTACATTCCACCTGCTCTCTCATGCCTTGAAGTCATTGTAATGACCTAAGTTTTTCAAAACTTTTTTTGAACACTGCGGTGAAAACGAAGAGGAAGGAATTCCTCGGGTTTTGCAAAAAATTTGATCATTTGAGAGAAAGAGAGGCGTGCTAAGCCCTTAATGAATGAAATCATGCTTGTTAGCGTGAGTACTGAGAAGGACCCTAGCTTGATCCAGACTGGCTTCACACTATCTTCAGCGCGAGCGATTTGTCGCTTTCTTAAAAATTTTCAAAAACAAAATGTTTTGCGCGGTCCTGCGAAGACTTGTGTGGAATCGCTCTTGAGATTGTGCAGTTTAGGATCGCTCTCAGCCTCGAGACTTGAGCCCTTGCTTTCAAACCTTGACCTTAGATTCAGAATGTTCAACGGTCAACCGCGATATGAGGCCTGTGTGGCCAGATTTGAAGCAGCCCTCGAACAAGAGGCCAAGAAAGTCAGATCAAAAAGGTCAGAAGATCAGAAGAAGCTTGCAAAGCTAGAACAGGAGTACCCCTCGAACTAGGGGCAAAGATATCAAACATGCTCGAAGAGCTGAAAATGAGTCCTCTTGCAAATCAACAGCCACTCCCCTGGATACGGATGGCTTCGAAACCCTATAACCATTTGGCATGGACCAAGCTACACTTTTACCCTTGAGAGGCTCGCTGGGCCGAAAACCTAGAAGGGTGACCCAGGCAAAAGTTAGAGCAAGAAAAAGAAGAAAAAGAACAAAAAAGAAGAAAAAGAAAAAAAAAAAGAACGAAAAAATGCAAAAAAAAGAGAGAAAAAAAGAATTGAAAAGAGAAAGAAAGAAGAATAAAGCTCGCAAGGTCGAAAACCCGCAACGGACGCCTTGGCAAAAGTTAGAGCCTAAAAAGGAGAGGTTAATACCCGAGTGTACCTTAACCCCGAACTACGTGAGGCTTGATTCCCATCTTTGGGATACGTAGGCAACTTCATTATGAAGTCCAGCTGTAAAACAAACCGATTGTGTCCATGTAATGGTTTTGACCATCTTTGCCTTCTCTATATCCGAGAGTCGAGTTGTGTTCGTCACTCTGAGGACTGCCTACAATGCGCTGTGGTGCCATTCAAATAAGGGGCAACCTTCCGTTGCCATTCAATGCACCGTGGTGCCATTCAAACAAGGGGCAACTTTCCGTTGCCATCCAATGCGCCGCAGTGCCGTTCAAACAGGGGGCAACTTTCCGTTGCTATGCGGTGTCCTTCAGACAAGGGGCAATTTTCCATTGCCATGGATCCGAGGTTGTGCATCTCAAGGGTAGGTTCCGTGCTCGTTCAGCAGTGACTGTTTGCGAAATAGTTTTTGAGAATTTTTTTACTAAGGTTGACTAATCTTCTCGAAAAATATTCCATTTTCAAAACTGGACCATTTCTTGGACCCAAAAGAGGAAAATTTTCAGTGCTCATGGCCTGACTTGCATGATTTTCAATCAGAAAATTGAACAAGCATGTTAATCTAACTCTCATTTTGGTCAAAATTTTTTAGGAGAAAACTAAAACAAAAAATGGTCAAAATGATGAACTAGGGGCACAGTTGAGTCAGGCTTCCTGTCTTTCCCATTGTCGACATACTTGCCAAGAAGGGCACTCTACCTGCCAGAAAAGGGCACAACAAAGGGCAGAAGGCTCTCACGTCCTCCAACCAACAAGGTATCAAGCCTAGTGTGAAGCACGAACTAGAATGGGGCAAGGTATCCCATTCCATCATCTGGACAGATCTTATCACGTCCAAACTCCCCAGCAAGGCATCATCAACTGATGTTAGCTACAGATTTGCTACACACCCAGTTGTGGCGCAACCCCTCTGCGGGAGAAACTCACTGTTGTGAGCAGAAGAAAGAGAATCTAGCAGAACACTAGGGGAGCGAGCCCACCATTTGCTGTTCATCCATCAACCACCCAGGGGAGGGATGAAAAATGAGAGATTGAAGAATAGAGAGATGTGCGATGAGAGGAAAAGTGAGAAGAGGGCTTTTTCAGAAAAACAGAGCTTGAGGGCCGAGTGATGTGAGAACCACAAATGAGAAAGGGTGGGAAACACTACCCGGTGAAACAGGCTCCCTGTGCACGTCTGTGTGTCGTGTCTTTTGTTTTGTGTCTCGATTCTTGCTTTGGGTCGTTCCGAGTGTGTCTCGATGTGTTTAGGTTGTTTTACTTTGTTTTTCCTTTGTTGAGTGGTGTTTAGGTCGTGGGCCTTTTATTTCCGTGTTGAGTTGTCTTGCTGTGTTCAGTCGTAGGCTCGATACCCGGTCAAAAGCTCATTTATCAATTCCAAAATAAAATCATTTTGCGCTCCGAGTGCCATGTCGTTCTCCACATCTATGCAAAACAAGATTCGTTCTTTCATAAAATCGCAGGGTTCAACCCAGGTCATGTCAAACAGCAAAACTAGGACCTATTTGAAGCTATATGGGTTCTAGACTACAAAGCAAAAGCAAAAGAGGAAATGTCGGGTATCTGAGTTTGTTTCAACTCCAGTAAATTCCGAGACTACATTCCGTGTATACCCCTTAAGTCTTGCCAAATGCTCCGAAGTATGAGTGCGCCTCTACCTCAAGCTCAAACTCCAGCCTACTTCAAGTGCCAGAATGGTAATCAAAGTGCTCCCTCAGAAAACCAGCCCCCTGCCAGATGCATCTTGGCTGTGTTTGCCATGAGTTCCTAGGAGACCAACTGCGACGGTGGAAACTAGAGTTCGGACGGCTATTGCCTAGAACGCAAAGGTTCGGAATTTCCGAGACTAAAGTCTGGTTTAAATACCCAGGGGTCTATCCTCGGCTTGAAATTTGTATGGCAGGCCCATAGATTGAGATAGCATGTGAATGCGCCTCGATTCTGGATACTGAATCAACCTAGTCTGTCACCCCGTTGGAGAATAGGGAAAGTTGTGAACATGGCCAAGAAGAAAAGGTAGTAACCGCGGTTTAGGAGTACAGTCAAGAAAGTGCAAGAAGAACCCACTCTTTTCAGCTCAAAAGGTTTCTGCAGAATTTTCAACTCATGACTTCGATGTGTAGCTTATCGTCGGTCGGTATGCACGAGGTGTATCCTTTTTGGAATGTATCATGACCCCTCCGAGAGGTAAATCGGAGGTTGCGTTTGGAAATTGGTCTACTTAAGGCTTGTATTCCCTTATTTGGCATTTTGTTTCAAATATGCGTTGTCACGCACATTCCACTTGCATTGTTATGCATCCTTCCACCCGCATTGTTATGCACTTCTCATGCTTACATTGTGATGCACGTTCCAATCGCATTGTTATGCACCCACTTCACTAGCATTGTTATACCCATTCATTGCATTGATTATGCACATCTATCTTGCATTGTTATGCCCATTAGTTGCATTTTTATGCACTAATTCACTTGCAATTATCATTCTTTCTCCTCGCGCGTGCGACGGGTTAGACCCTCTTCGGTTAAAAGCGTTCGGAATACGTTCCAATGCTCACACCATTCTGAAACACCGGGATACGTCCCTATGTTTCTCCCGCTTCGGTTAAAAGCGTTCGGAATACATTCCAATGCTTACACCATTCTGAAACACCGGGATACATCCCTATGTTTCTCCCCCTGCAGTTAAAAGTGTTCGGAATACGTTCCAATGCTCACACCATTCTGAAACACCGAGATACGTCCCTATGTTTCTCCCCCTTCAGTTAAAAGTGTTCGGAATACGTTCCAATGCTCACACCATTCTGAAACACCGGGATACGTCCCTATGTTTCTCCCGCTTCGGTTAAAAGTGGAATACGTTCCAATGCTCGTACCTTTCTGAAACACCCGGGATACGTCCCTATGTTTCTCATTCCTTGCGGAACACCGGGATACGTCCCTATGTTTCTCATTCCTTGCGGAACACCGGGATACGTCCCTATGTTTCTCATTCCTCGCGGACCACCGGGATACGTCCCTATGTTTCTCATTCCTCGCGGACCACCGGGATACGTCCCTATGTTTCTCCTTATTTTCTAAACCTCTTGGGATATGTCCCTAATCTTGGGATACGTCCCTAAAGCTTGGGATACGTCCCTAAACCGGGATACGTCCTTAAATACCGGGATACGTCCCCTTGTTTCTTTGCATGATCATAAGTTATGTTCGGCTTCTTGCATTTTCATTTGCATTTTGCCCCTGCCTGCGGGCATGCCTGCGGGCACATCTCTGTTATTTCGTATGTTTGTCTGAGTCTTCGGCCTTGTCAAAAATGGGTCGTCTCTGGGCTTTGACATTCAATCCCATCACTTATGACTTTCGAGTTCTGTCAAAGAGGGGCAACTGTAGACACCCCATTTTGACCGACCTTGAGACTCAGACGTCACCAGTTGAGCGCCCGGTGATACTGCATATCGTGCTCATTCAGAAGTCTCAGAGTCGCGGCCGTGAGCCCTGCCTCCGGATTTCTGAACCCTCTTCTGTGCCTTGTCTCGGTTTGCGAACCAGACTCGATTTTCTCTGTTTCTTTTCCTGAGGGGAGGGAGAGGTCCCGTAGACCATCTCTCAGTGGTCGTAGGCTACATTTTGTGGCTGTAGGCCATTTTGCCCATTTCGGAGCCCGGTTCCCGGTTTTCGGAGCCGTCAGGCCGTGTGCCTCGGTTCGGGACCGCTTAACCATCTCCTATCACTCCGGATTTTGGCATACATCTTATTTACTCCCTTTTGAGGGACACTGAGGTCTGAGAGACCCACTTCGTGGTCGAATACCACTTTCGGTGCTTAACAGGCAGTTTCCGGGGCCCCGAACTGCGTGTTTTGGCCTCCAAACATTCGTTTTGCATCGGTTTTCGTTCATTTTTGGCAGGTACCTCTGTTTCATCACTAGGAAGGCCGTAGAAGGGTGGGAGGCCAACAATTATTTTATCTACCAGTTATATATCCTCCGGTGCCCTCCGACGCCCGTTTTTCTCAATTCCGAGCCAATGTTGACCACCCTTGGACTATCTTCTTGAACTTCTAACCACATATTTGTGTTGTACACACATGGGAGGACCCTAAAAGTTTGTGGCCGGCCACTAATGTTGCTTGACCCTTTTGAACCCCTCCTAAAAATGGCCTATTCTCTCTCCTGTTTTACAAGTTGCAATTTTGAACCATAGGGTTGTGTTGAGGGCACCTGGAAGGAGACCTATTTGTGGTGGCCGGCCAGAAAATCAACTTGACCATTTTGACCCCTAGCCGGCCGGCTAGGGGGGGTGGCCGGCCGGCCACCTGCAGCCAAAATGTCAGGTTGGCCTGCTTCTTCAGGTTGAGTACATTCCAGCTGTGCTTTGGTTTTTTCCCGAAAATATCTATATCCGGGGGACCCTTTTGGAGGGAAAAGAGGCCTCATTTCCCTCCACTTTTGCCTAGACTCTTCTCTCCCTCTCTTTCCTATATAGTTGGCCTCCCAACTCAAGAGAAAGGGTAACAAGAATTGCTTTGAAGATATAGATACATATCTCTCCATTTCCTTCAAGTTTTGGCTCCATTTCTTCATCATCATCAAGCTCTACCACCACCACTCCATTCCAGAAGCAAGGGGAGGAATTCCAGAAGCTTAGATTCATCAAAGTTGGTCCAAGAAGCAACAAAAGCATTGGTCTTCAAGGGTAAGTCCACTTTCCCTCTTTTCTAGCTCATTTTTGCACCATTCCTCTAGCCATCTTGCTTATGGTTTTAGGCTCCGACCCTAACTGAAACTAGGCCTATTTTGAGCTTTTCTACATGTTTGTTGAAGGGTTCAACCCTATTTGAGAATCCCACCTCACACTTGTTTCAATACCTCTTTGTATGTCAATATTTTGCATGCTTTTTCTAGCCTATGTGTGATCTGTTTTGGAGCCTGATGTAAACTGTAAATGGGCTTATTTTGAGGCCCTCTTCAACATTGAAGAAAGGCTCAATACTGTTTGGGACTTCCATGTTGTACTTTCCTTTATGTCCTCTTTTTGGTCCCATTTTTGTATGCCTTGGCAGCCCCTGATGTTGCTGTTTTTGGACTTTGGTCCGAACTAAAAACAGCCATATTTTGACCCCCTTGTCATGTTTCATTGAGGTTCTTTGGCTGTTTGTTGAATATTTTGTATACTTTGTGTTATAGCCTCTTTTGAGCCTCATCTTGCATGACATTTTGAGTGTATTTATATACTGTTTTTGGGGCTGCCATAAACTGTAAATAGTCATATTTTTGGCCCCTCTTCAGTGTTATAGAAGAGTATTTTTCTGTTTGGGCTTTGCATCTACCACTTGCTCCTTTGTCCATTTTTCGGTCCAATTCTTGCATAAAAGCTTAGCCATAGCTATGTTTGTTTTTGGGGTTTTTACAGTTCTGAAAAATGTCATATTTTGGGCCCCTCTTCAATGTTGTTGAAGGGCCCTAACCTGTTTGGGGTCAGAAGCTGTGAGCTGCTTCATTATCTCATATTTAGGGTCATTTCTGCATGCTATTTTTTCCCTATTTGTGTTTGCTGTTTGGCCATGCTTTGAACTGTAAAAATTCTTATTTTGAGGCTGCCTTACTTCTGTCTTTTCATTCCATGTATCAATTATGCATGCATTGCATAGCTATAGGCCATTTCATGCGCTAAATTTCATGTTTCGGGAGAGAATCAATGCATCGGGTGTCATTTCGCCTGGTTTCGGGGCTGTTTTCCCCCCTCATTCTGCTACTGATTTTTTTGCATATTTGCATGTCATATTCCATGTCTTTGCCATGTTTCATTAGAGTGGTATTTCGGTGCCTGAGGGTCGGTTCTCGGTTTGCGTGCACGCGTGCACGCATTTCGAGTTGTCTTGTTTTCATCTAATGGCCTTCTGTGTGAGTGAGGCTGAGGCTCTCTCATGTTGGTGTAAGCCCATTATTGCATTGCATATGCCATTGCCTCGATTTGCGTGCCCGTGTGCACGCGTTTCGAGGCACTTCATTTTCATCCATCGGCCTCTTATGTGAGTGTGGCTGAGGCTCTCTCATGTTAGGATAAGTCCATGTTGCATTCCATATGCCATTTTAGCCATATTGCATTGTATATGCCATTGCCTCGATTTGCATGCCCGTGTGCACGCGTTTCGAGGCACTTCATTTTCATCCATCGGCCTCTTATATGAGCGTGGCTGAGGCTCTCTCATGTTAGTGTAAGCCCATATCATATTTCCATGTCATTTGCATTGCGTATGTCATTTTCTCGGTTTGCGTGCCCGTGTGCACGTATTTCGAGGCATCTCTTTTTACAGCATAGTGTATACTAGGTTGTATGTTAGATCGCATTCTGTCATTTTCTCGGTTTGGGTGCCTGTGCGCACGCATTTCGAGACATCTCATTTTCATAGCATTGTGCATGCTAGGCTGTATCTTAGTCGCATTCATGCATATCATGCATATTGCATCGTGTTCGGGATAGAAGTTAGCCCGGGCACGGGAAACGAGGTGCGTTTCGTACTCCGAGTAACGAAACGCGTCTCAATTCCCAGTCACCGACACTCCGGATTACCCATGATGGAGTTAGGTTCTTGTTGTGTTTATACGTGCATTCATTCTATATCGAGTTACACATTTCGACTCCTCTGCCATCATGCATCGATATGCGTGATTGGTGGCACGAGGATCGAGGCATGCATATATCTGTGAAAATACATTGCCATGCCCCTTTCCTGCTCTCTGTTGCAGCAAAATGAAGAATCAGCAACTTTTTGGAGTTTGGCGCGCATTTCAAAAAAATGTTTAAACAGAGGTTAATTGGGGCATCCCAGTGGATTTCCGCGCAAGGCAGCCCAGACATGCATTATTCATCAGGAGCAAGGCAGTCCCTGGTTTGCACGCCAGTTTTACAATTTTCTTAGTTAATTTGTTAATTAATTAGGAATTTGTATATTATTCGGACTGTAATATTTGGACTGTAATATTCTTTTATTCGGGACTGTATATTTATTCGGACCCTCTGCGCGAGGGCACAACTGTAATAAGTGTGCGTGTGTGTGATGCATGTCTTCCAACCCCACGTCTTTCTTCCCTTTTATTTATCGCCCATACTTACGGATGAACCTTCCCTTTGTCCAGGCTTCTGGTATTGAATAAAATCCAACATCATGCCCTGTTATTACATTCCACCAGAAGTGGGCAAGTATAAATACCAACAAAATGGGGCTTTCTACAAACAAAGGAGAAAATGAGAAGATGGTTATGTCCATGATGCCACACATTAACTATCTTGCATATGACTGGTTCCTCAATCATCAGAAGTTGTGTTTCCCCCTTTGATCTGATCATACAATAATATATATATATATATATACTAGTAGCTGACACACTCAATGCATGTCAATTAAAACAAGTAAAATAAAACACAATTTTTACAATATATGGTATGTCATGCGAGTGGTAAGAGCCTTGTTTATTAAACCTAAGGTCTAAGGTTCAAGTCCTACTAGTGTCAACTATCTAAATTTTTTTATTTCAAATAAGAAAATGAGGACACGTGGCATAAGGAGAAGCCAACAAAGTTTCGATACCAAGTGAATTGTTCACTTTTAATAATAGTATAGATATGTGTGTGTGTGAGAGAGAGAATATAATCTCACACTTATCAGTGGTGAAGAGTAGCTTTGACAACTCCATGGTTAAAGCCACAAATTACACTGGCAAGACCCATGAACAGGAGCCTACAAGTGAGTGTGACTTCAAATCAAATAGATGCATATGATTTCACAATTTTACAATTGTACACAAACACAGTTACTTAGCAGCATGTCACACTTACCAAATGCACACAAATACAAGCAACATGTTTTCAAAGTCAGCAGGTTATCATGCATGAAGAAAAAATCTCTCATGTGATCAGATGCATATATAGTTTAATAGTTGTTAAAAAAAAATTCATACCTCATGTTGCTGTTTACGAGAGTAATCTCGCAGGAGAGACTTGGCAAGCTTATTTCGGAGTGTTAACTTATCATCATTGCAATAGCCAAACATAAAACATGTAAGATGGTGAAGAACCAGAGTAAAAGCCACTGTTCCTCGAGTTGCAGCTCTGTCAAGGGCACCAGATACCCATGACTTCACATAAGCCTCCAAAATCTTTTCATTATCCTGTACAAAGACTGAAAATTAAACTCCGTACTTTGATACTGTGAAGTTTGTTGTCCTTGGGACATCTAACTAATAAAGTACCACATATTAGCACATGCAGAGTCGGTGCCTTTTTTTAAAACAAAAAATGTACTAGCAAGAATTAGTTTCCAGTGTTACCTCAACAGGTTCAAGGTACCCTTCAGCTTTGGCAAAACAGTTTTCCAAAGGAGGCAAAAGTTCAAGAACACGAGCATTAGATAGTGCACTCCAGGCTGCAAGGCGTACAGAAGATTCAACACAACGGTGTAGATAAATTGCAACTTGTCGACCATAAATCTCATCACCATAAGATATAGCAGCAAACTGCTCCACAAGAGTTTCCATAAACATAGAATAGCTCTCGTGTATCTCCGATTGAAACCTCAGGAATTCCACACTGTAATTTTCTCCAGTTTCTGCCAAGAATTCTTTGCTTTTACTTGACCATGATTCATCAAGAAGCTTCCCATAGAGCTCTTGCAAAGTTTCATACACATCCCTACTCTTCTCCTCTTCAAGCACGCCCATACCAACAAGTAAGATTACAGACAAACAATGCAATTTCCAAGTTATTGGTACACTCCAAATTGGTGACTGGATCTCAGTGGAAACAAATGAAGACATTGCTTCAATACCTAAAAGAAAGAAAAGTCCACCTTTAGCAACTTCAATAATATCAATGAGGTCCTCCACTGGATTTATTATGTTAGAAGTGCTAGGAAGATTAGCTTGTTTGCTGCCATTGATAGTTGAGACTGGACTGAGAAACCAATGCATGGGAAGAGGCAGTCTCTGATGAGCCCATTCTACTGACAAAGAAGTGCAGAGATCTTGACTGGTCATACTTGATGTATCCAAGTCCTCATGAATAGTATCCAGATTACCACCCTTCTTAGACATTTTCTCCCCAACACCACGACTTCCATCCACTGCTTTCTGCTTCTTCTTCTTTACTGTCAACCACCTGTTTCTGAAATGAGAAGCCAAAATCTTACTGAAAAGCTGGTAGTCCTCTTCTTTGTACTTCCACACAAATGGTTTTAATCCCTTATTAAGGCTAATAAAATGGTGAATACAGAAATCAAAATACTTTAGAACAGGGACTTGGAGCAAGGTATCCAATGCCTTATCCATTATAAATCCAAAGCTTGGTCCCACAATTAAACATACACCAAATGCAGAATTTATCCTTTGAGTAGTAAAGGTCATCTCTTCACCTGTATGCAGATCTGTAGCAGATACATTTTGGAAGATTTCAAGCAAGGGAATAAGCAATCCTACATCTGTTTGTGCCAACAAAACATTTTTAGACCAAAACCCTCCACCAACAGAACCCCAACCCAGTCCAACCCCTGGAGCTGGGCCGCCTCTGCCAAATATCTCAATTGACTGCATCAATTGCCACTCAGAAGAAATTAACTTCATGAAAATAGTTATTACACTTCTGAATTCAAGAATTGACGACTTAACTATCCCACCAGAAAGAATCAAACCTTCTCTTGACATAATGAGGTCTTGAGATGATGGAGTTAGAATCTCAGACTTAGCCAGTTGGATCAACTTATCAACAGAAACAACAACCTTAACTAAACCATGAAGGCAACAAACAGAAGCCACTGAAGTTTCATGTTCACCTTGATGTCTCAAATGACACAAATACTCAACGAAAGAGCTACCTTGCACGGGATCAAATCCATATTCTGTAGCATTTGTCATTGAAAAGCTCAGAAAACCATTCTTAATAATTTCAAGTCCAATCTTAGGGACAAACTCTGGTAGCCATGGCAAATGGCCGCCAGGCAGGCTGATTGCATCCTCTGGGATCACTCTATCTAGCACACCAGAAAGCATGTGCAGGGCAGCTGAAATCGCCCATAACAAGGAACTCATTGTTGAATACTGGATAAGAGAATTTCCCTTATTTCCGTTCTTCCACTCAAATATTTTAGAAATGTATAGATTACTCCTCAATGCTGTCCACTTTATAGCTAAATCGACCATTGGACCAACATGGACCCAGCACCAAGTCTCCATGTCTTCAGCAGCAACTTCAGATGTTTGATTATGTGAATAAAAATTTGGAAGTTTTCCACTTAGAACCCCCAAAACAAGGAATGTTTCCTTAGTGATGGCAACAAATTCACTGAGAACATTGTTTTTGACGAGTTCTTCAAATTGATTCAATGCGAATGACATGCAGAGAGCAGGAAAGGGGCATAGCAATGTATTTTCACTGATATATGCATGCCTCGATCCTCGTGCCACCAATCACGCATACCGAGGCATGATGGCCGAGGAGTCGAAATGCACAATTCAATATAGGATGAATGCACATGAAAACACAGCTAAAACCTAACTCCATCATGGATAATCCGGAGTGTCGGTGACTGGGGAATTGAGACGTATTCCGTCACTCGGAGTACGAAATGCACCTCGTTTCCCGTGCCCGGGCTAACTCCTATTCCGAACACAATGCAATATGCATGATATGCACGAATGCAACTAAGATACAGCCTAGCATGCACAATGCTATGAAAATGAGATGTCTCGAAGTGCGTGCGCACGGGCATGCAAATCGAGGAAAATGACTGAATGCGATCTAAGATACAACCTAGTATGCACTATGCTGTAAAAATGAGATGCCTCGAAATGCGTGCATACGGGCACGCAAACTGAGAAAATGACATACGCAATGCAAATGACATGGAAAGGTGATATGGGCTTATACTAACATGAGAAAGCCTCAGCCACACTCACATAAGAGGCCGATGGATGAAAATGAAGTGCCTCGAAACGCGTGCACACGGGCACGCAAACCGAGCCGATGGCATATGCAATGCAATGGCATGAAAAATGATATGGGCTTATACCAACATGAGAGAGCCTCAGCCACACTCACATAGGATGCCGATGGATGAAAATAAAGTGCCTCGAAATGCGTGCACAAGGGCAGGCAAACCGAGGCGATGGCATATGCAATGCAATGGCATGGAAATGGCATATAGAATGCAATATGGACTTATACTAACATGAGAGAGCCTCAGCCACACTCACATAAGAGGCCGATAGATGAAAATGAAGTGCCTCGAAATGCGTGCACACGGGCACGCAAACCGAGGCAATGGCATACGCAATGCAAATGACATGAAAAATGATATGGGATTATACCAACATGAGAGAGCCTCAGCCACACTCACATAGGATGCCGATGGATGAAAATGAAGTGCCTCGAAATGCGTGCACGCGGACACGCAAACCGAGGCAATGACATATGCAATGCAGTGGCATGGAAATGGTATGCAAACATGCTAATGGAATTTAAGCACTGAAATGTGGGGGAAAACAGCCCCGAAATGAGGCGAAAACACACCCGATGCATGGAATCTCTCCCGAAATGCAAATTAGGCGCATAGAATGAACTACAGCTATACAAAGCATGCATAATTGGTACATGAGATGAAAAGACAGAAGCAAGGCAGCCTCAAAATAAGCATTTTATTAGTACAAATCATGGCCAAACAGCCAGCAAAGATAGGGCAACAATGGCATGCCAAAATGGCCCTAAATATGAGGTTATGAAGCAACTCACAGCTGCTGACCCCAAACAGGTTAGGGCCCTTCAACAACATTTAAGAGGGGCCCAAAATAAACACATTTACAGAACTGTAAAAACCCTAAAAACAAACATAGATATGGCTAAGCTCTTATGCAAGAAAAGGGGCCAAAAGGTGGCCAAAGAGGCAAGTGGTATATGCACAGCCCAAAATGAAAAATGCCCTTCTATAACATTGAAGAGGGACCAAAAATATGCATATTTACAGAACTATAAAAACCCCAAAACAGTATACAAACATGCTAGAAATGCAATGCAAAATGAGGCTCAAAAGTGGCTATAACACAAAGTCTACAAAATATTCATCAAACAGCCAAAGACCCTTGATGAAACATGAAGAATGGGCCAAAATAAGACTAGTTTTAGTTCTGTAAAAAGGCCAAAAACCGAAGCATAATAGGCTACCAAAACATGCAAGAAATGGGGACCAAAGAGGGATATAAAGGCAAGTATAGCATGGAGGTCCCAAAAAGTGTTGAGCCCTTCTTCAATGTTGAAGAGGGGCTCAAAATAAGCCTATTTTTAGTTTTGTAAAACGCCCAAAAATGGAAGCGTAATGGGCTGCCAAAGCATGCAAGAAAATGGCATTCAAGGGAGATATTGAAGCAAGTGCAAGATGGGGGGCTCAAACAGGGTTGAGCCCTTAATGAAACAATAAAATGAGCTCAAAAAAAGGCCACTTTCAGTTAGGGCCGGAGCTCAAAACAAAAAGCATGTATGGCTAAGAAAAGATACCAAAATAAGCTTAAAAAGGGAAAAATACTACTTACCCTTGAAGGCTTGACTTTGGTTGCCTCTTGGCTTGAGTTCGTGGCTCCTTAGGCCTTGGAGAACACCTTCAAACTTCTGGAATGGAGGATGGAAGGGTGGAGGTTGGTGGTGTAGAAGAAATGGTGGTGTTGGAATTGGAGGTTTTCCAAGGAAATGAGAGAGATAGAGAGGGATTTTTGTATGCAAGCTTGAAGACCAATTTTTCCAACCTCTAAGAACAATGCTTGCAGCTGGTTATAAGGACCAAAAGGAGAGGGAGCATGGAAGGGAATGGTGGGGGAAAAGGACCAAGGCTTTCCCCCAAGAAATATCCCCCGGATTGAGATATTTTCTGGGGGAAACAGCTATACAGCTGTAAAGTCCCTTTTGAGAGGATCATGGCCGGCCACCCCCCCTAGCCGGCCGGCTAGGGGTCAAAAGGGTCAAGTTCACTTAGTGGCCGGCCACCACAAAAAGGTGGCCTCCCAACTCTCCTCTTCACAACCCTGTGGTTCGAATTTGGAAACTCTAAAACAGGAGAGAGAACAAGCTATTTTTAAGAGGGGTTCAAAAGGGTCAACTGGAATTTCTGGCTGGCCATAAACTTTTAGGGTCCTCCCATGTGTGTACAACACAAATATGTGGTTTGGGGTTGAAGAAAGTGGCCCCAAGGTGTTCAACATTGGCTCGGAAGCGCGAAAAACGGGCGTCAGAGGGTGAAAATGGAATATAACTAGTTGCCAAGATAATTGCTGCCCTCCCACCCTCCAGTGACCTTCTTGGTGATGAAACAGAGGCACCTTCCAAAAATGAACGAAAACCAATGCAAAACGAATGCTCGGGGGCTAAAACACGCGTTCGGGGTCCCGAAAATGGGCTGTCAAGCACCGAAAGTGGCGTTCGGCCACGAAGTGGGTTTCTCAGACCCCAGCGTCCCTTGAAAGGGAGTAAATAAGATGTATGCCAAAATTTAGGGCAAACAGAGATGGTTAAGCGGTCCCGAACCGAGGCATACGGCCAACAGTCCCGAAAAACCAGAAACCGGGCCCCGAAATGGGCAAAATGGCCTACGACCATAAAACGTAGCCCACGGCCACTGAGAGATGGTCTACAAGACCTCTCCCTCCCCTCAGGAAAAGAAATAGAGAAAAACCGAGTCTGGTTCGCAAACCGAGGCAAGGCACAGAAGAGGGTTCGGAAGTCCGGAGGCAGGGCTCACGACCGCGACTCTGAGACTTCTGAACGAGCGCGATATACAACGTCACCGAGCGCTCAATCGGTGATGTTTGAGTCTTAAGGTCAGTCAAAAATGGGGTGTCTGCAGCAAGTTATACATTCAATGATATAGAAATACATGAATCTATAGCATGTAGAATATCAAATTCAAAAATAAATAAGTAAATAAATAAATACAATGCCCTTTGTGGGAGCCGAATAATCTTGGATCAACAGGAGTGGACCAGTCCGGTCCAAAACATAACCTCTATTCGGCATTAACCCTATTCAATTGAAGGGCCGAGTAAAGTAGCCGGCATTCTTTCCAGTGAAGTAAGAGCCGAGTAGAAGCACAAGTAAAGGACTAGGGTTGGGCCAGGCCCCAAGGCCCAAAAAGAATACTATAAATACAAGATCTTCAGTTCTAGAAAGGGATGTGAGAACTATTCAGCTTAACTTAGAATACAAGTAATCTTGAGTGCAGATACTAATTTGCCCGTCGGAGTCCTAATTCCGGCACCCCCGACCGGGGTGTTTGTTCCTTTTCAGGTGACTAGTAGAGGATCACGAGCGTTCCCCAAGATCCGAAGAGTATTTCCAAACCATTTCCCCAAAACTGGCGCCGTTTGTGGGAATACTCAAACACATCCATGGCGGGCATGACGGAAGACCCTCCTATAGTTACTGATGAAACCACGTAGAGAGACGACCTCACTCCAACAAACATGCTTCAACCGGAGACTATCCCTGCAAGGCGCTCTCTGAACTTCGTCTCACCCTCGACTCCAGAGCATGAGGCAATGCAGGCGATTATGGAGCAAGCAAAGCAAAATGAACAGAGGTTGGAGAACATGATCGTAGAGAACAAACGTCTCCGTCAGGATTTGGCCTTAGAGGTGGCAAAGTCCAAACAAGCTGTACGCCAAGATCCAGAATGACCTGTGATGGCAGGTGGTCGACGATCTCGAGCCCGACAACAAGACACTGATAGCGACTCCGACCCATTATTCCCGGAGCCCAAGAAGAAGGGACGTTCTAAAACTTCCAGTTCTTCCGAAGAGAGTCCCCGTATAAGGCATAAGCGAAGAAGAAACAGTTCAGATAAAGATCAACACGATCCTTTTGTACGACGGATTGTAAAGGCAGTGCTACCCAAGAAATTCAAAGCACCGTCATTCACCTTGTACGACGGTAAATCAGACCCCACCAATCACATCTGACATTACAAGCAAGCCATGACACTGCATGCAGATGACGAGGCTTTGATGTGTAGAATATTTTCGAGCAGTTTGGGACCACTAGCTGTCAAGTGGTATTACAAGTTGGAGCCGGCTTCAATTAAAAGCTTCCACCAACTTTGAAAATCCCTTAGGGCAAGGTTTATCACTAATGAGGTCCAGCCAAAGCAAGCCGATTCCCTCTGGGCAATGCAGATTCAACTGGGGGAAACCCTTCGTGCCTACTCGGCGCGGTATTGGGAATGTTTCAATCTGGTAGACGATGCTTGCAATGACTCCATGGCCATCACTGCCTTCAAGATGGGGCTGCATCCTGATAGTGCCCTCCACAGCTCTTTGACCAGACGGCCCGCCAAAATAGTTTGGTCGTTCATGAAGAAAGTTGAAGAATATTGTAAAGTGGAAGATGATGCCTTGAGGGTTAAAGCCGGCAATGTGACCAACAAGACAGCTCCTGTTGAAATCGCTTAGCCGTTAAATTCAGTAGCACCTCAGAGCCCTGAACCACGGCATCGGGCGAAACAAGATAAGAGACGAGATTCTCGCCGATCAAGTGACCAATGCTCCCACCGAGCGAATAAATAACTGCAAATCGACAGCAGGCACACAAGGCGCGCCGATGAGAAATATACTAAGTTGCCAAAACCGATCGGCACAGTCATGTCCAAAATCCAACATCCTCTATTCTTCAAATGGGCGTCAAAATTGATGGGACCTCCCGACACTCGAAGACGGGATAGGCAGTGTGAGTATCACAAAGATTATGGCCATGAAACTGAGAGTTGTTATGCATTGAAGGATCACCTGGAAGACTTGGTACAGGATGGTCGACTAGAGCAGTACGTCCGAAAGGGCAACTTAACCAAAGCAATAGCCTTGAGACAGGATTCTCCTCCACTCGGCGTGATCCAGATGATATCCAGCCTGCCAATATCATCTGCGGTGCATACGATTCAATCGAATCTCGACCCTCAAAATCAACTCACTACGGTTAAATGGCCCCATCAAGCTGCAAGCATTTCTTTTGATGATTCAGATCTGGCCGGAGTGACACTTCCTCACATCGACCCCTTGGTAATTGAGTTGCGCGTAAACCGATTCACCGTTGAGCGCGTACTCATTGATCCAGGGAGCACATTAGAGGTTATGTATTACAAGACATTCACCAAACTTGGCTTCTCAGAATCAGATCTCTCTCCGGCTCCTTATCTATTATTCAGCTTCAACGCCAATCCAGAATACCCATTGGGGAAAATCACACTACCAGTCCGAGCCGGCTCCAGAACAGTGGATATGGAATTCTTGGTCGTCAGGCTGCCATCGCCGTATAATCTCATCATGGGGCGATCCTGGTTGCATGATATGTAGGTCGTGCCATGCACCTATCATTTGCTGCTATGCTTCCCCACAGAACGCGGCATTGAGCAAATCTGTGGCTCTCAAAAATCGGCACGAGCATGTTATCTCCTTGCTCAAAAGACGCCAAAGGAGTTACAAGTGAACTCTATTGAGGTAATAGATCATGAGAGCCTTGACGACATTGGGCGGCTTCCAAGTGAAAAGGCCAAGGAAGGCCTAGACCGGGTAGAAATTGGCAGAGGCCCAGAGAAGTTCTTCATAGTCGGCGCCTCCTTGAGTCAAGCCGACAGACAACAGCTAATCTCTTTCCTGCTCAGCAACCTTGACGTCTTTGCGTGGACTCCATACGAGATGCCGGGTATAGATCCGTCCATTTCACAGCACCGTTTGAATGTTGACTGTAAATGCAAGCCGATTATTCAGAAAAGTCGACGGTCAGCCACAGAGCACACTGTCGCCGTTGTTAAGGAGGTTGACAAGCTGCTTGAAGCCGGGGCAATTAGGGAAGTGACCTACCCTACATGGCTTTCTAATACAGTGGTTGTGAAGAAGAAAAATGGGACTTGGCGAGTGTGCGTCGATTTCA